>JAOXYD010141119.1:0-10730 GCA_028565735.1 Pinacopodium congolense
ATATAAATTAAATATATTAATAGTTCAAAAAATTTGTTCAAATCAAAAAAGGATAAAATGATTTTTTTTATAAATATAATAACCATAATTTTAATTAAAATTATGGATTAGAAAATTTTTATCTATTTAATTTATTAAATAATTAATCTATAAATTAATAAATAATAATTTTAAAATTTTAAATTGATTAAAGATTTAAGAGTCTTAAATAGCAACTTCGACATTTGAAACTTGAAATAAAAGCAAACCTATAAGGTAAAAGCATCAGCGTGCTATAATGCTTTTGATTGATACATACTTTAAATAAGTAGCAAGTTGCCGACTTGTTTACACTAATTAAAATGTAGGATCATAATGATGGATGTTAAGACAAAACAACAAGTAATAATTATTAAATCCTCAATATATTGCTTTTATTTATAACAAATAGAAATAAATAAGCAGCTTCATAGTTGTAAAGTAGACAGAGAGAGGGAACATAGCAGAAGCTGGGTAGCTCCCAATCATCGACCTGTCATCCTGATAGAGTGACTTAACAAACTCACAAATTCAACTCATTTTATTCATAATTTTGAAAGCTATTTATGGAATTTAAACATCTAAAACTATTCTAATTAAAACTCTTACTAATAGAATTCTAACCAAATAAAGAAACTAAACTACTACGGAAAACAATACTACTAAAAAGATAAACATAACCAATCTAAAACAAATTCAAATATTTCGAATACCCTCTCTTAGACTGAAAATTCTATTTTCAGTTTACCAACACATTGATCAAATTAAAATTTCAATTCTTCCATTTTGATATGGTCTTTTTTTTAACACGTGGTTGCTTCTCTTTCAAAAAAAAAAATTCTCTGTCTGCCTTTTAGAAGGCTTAGTTTTATCTTGCAATCATGAACTCACAGATGTTTTAAAATATTTATCATCATTAATAAAAAAACATTTAAATCCTTCACTTCAGTCTTAACAATCTCAACTTATTCTTTTTGAAGAAGTTCCTTATGCATTACTTGTAAAACATCCTCGTACTTTTTCTTGAATTCCATAGTCCCATTTTGGAATTGATTCACACGATTTTGTTGTACATTAGCTTCTTTCTTAACAGCAAAATATTTATCTTTATATTCTACTGCACTTTGTCTTTTCTCTTCAAGAGACTTGCTTAACTGTACTTGCTCATCTTTAAGACTTGAAATATGATCTTCAAGGACTTGAGTTTGAGATAAAATCCACATCAATAGTTCTTTAATAGATTGCTGTTTTTCTTCAATAGCAACAACTTTGTCTTCATCTTGTAACCTAAAATTCAACGATCTTTCAACTTCATTCCAAACTTCAAACTTTTTGGCCATTGTTTCATGCAATGCTTTAGTTGTCTTTTCTGCATCAGTCTTCAATCTTGTTGAAAAACATGTACGACTTGCATTGGAAAAAATGCAATGGGAACATGCGATTCACAATCATCTTGACTTGAGCAATTAAATCCAAATTTACATCTCGACTGCGGAAAACTCCATTTTTAATAATAATCTCATATCCCTTTTCTTGTAGCTAGCCCACGCTAAGCAAATTGAATTTTAAATATGGCACATAAAGAACATTAGAAATTTTGTAAATAGTATCTTTCTTAGATTTGAGTTATCTTTCAATTTGCAATCACAGAAATCATAAAATTATTGCCAAACTTCACAATGTTGCAAAAAGATTCATCTAATTTAGAAAACATCCCTTTGTCTCTACACATGTGATTATTGCAACTAGTATCCAAATGTCACATATTGGGTTGAGATTCTTCAATCATATTACACGTCATCAAAAGCAATATTTATTCTTATTTCTTAACAAAATTCGATCTTTCTTCATTTTGTTTATTTAAATTAGTTTGGCAATGCAACTGATAATGACCATATTGATAACATCTATAACACTCCACGGTTTAACTTATCTTCATCAGTTAAACATTTTGATTAATAATGACCATACCAATGACATCTATAGTACTCTATGCTTGACTTGTCTACTAATTTGTTGCCTCCAAAACCTCTTCTATTTCTCAATATTGATTTTCTTAATGCTGGTGAAATTCTTCTTAATCTTCTTCTTGTTGATTTTTACAATCTTTATCTTCTTTACTTCCTTTACTACAACCTCTCCTTGTCCTCTTTCTTTATTCCATCTTTTATTTGTCGAAGAATGACTTTCTAATGAAAGCTTTAATGCTTGGTCTTCATTTTCATCTTGATGTTTCATCTTTTGCTCATGAATTAATAGAGAAAGCAATTCATCAATTGAAAGACAATCGAGATCTTTAGATTCTTCGATTAAACAAACCACGTAATTAAACTTTGGTATGATTGAATGAAGAATCTTTTTGACTGTAGTCACATTTTCCATCCTTTCACTATAAACATGCATCTTGATGGCAATTGTCATTGTCCTTGAGAAAAAATTCGAAACTAATTCTCTATCCTTCATGTGAAGTAACTCAAATTCTTGGCAGAGCGACTGAAGATGTTGTCTCTTTGCCCTTGCAATTCCTTGATATTTTCTTTTTATAGAATCTCATATTTGCTTTGAAGTCTCGTTTTAATGTATAGTTTACCAAATCGAGCAATCAATCACTTGAAAAAGGTAGTTCTTCGCTTTAAGATCCTTAAATCGTTATCCCTTAAGTTCTATTTTTTTTTCATTTGTCAAAATTGTGTCCATTATGATTCAACAAATCCTTCATAAATAACTTGCCAATATTCTTTGGATCTAAGAAAATTTTCCATCAATATACTCCAACGATCATAATGACCATCAAAACGAGAAATCAAAAGCTAAATAAAATTTTCTCCTGTTAGAATTTATTGCTACAAAACTAAATCAAATTGTGTCCTTGTTTAATAATTAATCTTCTAAATCTATACAATTATTTTTGAAGTTGCCTCCCACAACGCCCAAAATCATCGCCAGATGGAGTAAATGAACAATACCACTAATAGTAATAAGATAAACATAAATAATCTTAAAAAATTCAAATATTTCTAATAATCACCCGATCACCTCTCCATCATGAATTTAATCCCTCAGGCTCCGATTCTCTTCTTAAAAAACTAAACTTGGTTATACTGTTCTTAGCTTAGTTGCTTGATTCATCAATTTGCGATTCGTTAATACTATTATTATTACAAGTAAATTGTCAAAATTTGTTGTTGGATTTCATTTTAGACTTGTACAGAATATGGATTCTTTTACCTTGTGAATCATGGTGTAGAGGAAGACTTGGTTGAAAAACTTTTTCAACCAACTAAAAAGTTCTACTCCCTCTCCTTGGATGAGAGAGTGAAACTATTGTTGAAATTAATTTGAATTATCAAATTAAAGTCTAGAAACATGCATGTTTAAATTCGTTGTTAGGAGTTTAAATGTGTTCATCTATTAGTTATATAATTAAGTATGGTCCATTTATGGTTTTGAGTTCATATATGGTTTATTTATTTAGGTTTATTAATGGGTTCATATACTCAGAATTGAAGGGTCATGTTTTGTACTTATAAATACCTATTTGTATTTGAACTAAAATTATTCAAGTAAAATACAATCTCTTCTTCTAAACAATTCTCTTCTCTTTAAACCTCCTTACTTCTAACAACTATATCGTAAAGAATTCAGAGGTTACACGCCTTCATATGTTGAAAAGATTGATATCACACTTGGTTAACTACTTGGGATGAATTTACCAAAAAAAAAAAAAAAAGCATGGGCTTTTCTTTATAATTTCATATAATGTGTTAATGGGTGATGATGACGGGATTTTCACTTTTACTGTTATCTCTAATTTCTCTATATGGATGCAGGCGACTCAAATGAAACTTTCTATATTGGTCCTCTGAATGCAACTAAAAGCCACTTGAATCAATGGCCTTCACAAGGTGCTGTTTTTCACTATTCCTTATATTGTTTATGAAGTTTAGCCGTGGAAGAAATGATGATGTTCTATCTTTATCTTCCGTCTTGGTAAGTGTTATACACTTTCCTGGATTTTTTATCCTTTGGCTAAGAAATTACAGAGTGTTTACCATCTTGGAGAGCCACCATGGAATGTTAACATGAGAAAGTTCTGTAAGTTTCCTGTATTTACCATATATACATACTCATATACAGATAAGAGATATGTTTTAGAAGTTCTCTGACATGGTTAGACCATATTGTTGCATCAGGTCTACTGCAAAAATGGTTAATTCGTTTGATAGCTTTAGCTTTGAACTTGGAAGAAGATTACTTTGAGAAAATAAGAGCCTTAGATATGTTGAAAATAATTCAAAATTGTAGTTATCTTTTACTAAATCTTTAGTTAGATAGTAGTTAACAAGTTTTATATTTTCTAAATATTCTGTTTGGATTTAAATTGATTAGTGTCATATATTTTTGATTTAGTTTTTTTAGATTTATTAGTATTTTAAGCCTATTTGAAGGCATGTTATTTTCACTTTATTAATGAAGAAATTTTCATTCTAATTTTGTTTTGTAACTTTCTTTTTTTAATCCTATTTATATACGTTTTATGCTAACACAAATACTATGAATTCTACACCTCTTTAAATTTCCAACATGGTATAAAAGCCTTTATTGATCTAAAAAGACTTGTGAGTAAATTTGATTTGTCAAGAAGAAAAATCAAGAGTAAAGAAGAACTATAAGAAAAGACGAATACAATAGACAGTTGAAAGAGGTTATTACAAAAAGGTTGATCATGAAGATAAAGATTCTATCAAGAAAATATGATAGAGATGATTAAAGAAGAAATTTGTTATTGAAGAATTTTTTTTTTAAAGATAGTGCTCTAATAATTGAAGAATTTTATTTTTTTTAAAGAGAGATGGTGCTCCAATTAGAGGTTGATGAGAAAGCACATCAACAAAATGATAAAAGGTACATCATACAGTGAAGGGAAAGTGCTTCATAAATCTAAAGACATGGAGAGGAGTGCTCTATGAACTTTGAAATTTTATTTTATTTTTTACAATTTTGAATTAAGGGAGAGTGTTGAGAATAATTCAAAATTGTAGTTATCTTTGACTAAATCTTTAATTAGATAGTAATTAATAATTTTTAGATTTTTTAAATATTCTATTTGGATTTAAATTGATTAGTATCCTATATATATATATATTTAGTTTTTTTAGATTTATTAGTATTGCAAAACCTATTTGAAGATATGTTATTTTCACTTTATTAATGAAGAAATTTTCATTATAATTTTGTTTCGTAGCTTTCTTTCTTTTCTTTTATCATATTCATATGAGTTCTACACCACCACAAATATTATAAATTCTACACCCCCTCAAATTCCCAATAAGATGAACCAGAAGCCTTCCTTTTCCTTTTACGTTATCCAAGTAAAATGGTTTAAGTTTTTGGTTAGCTTGAAGTTACCCTCAAAGGATAACTAAGTTGTTTTTTATATTGGCTGCATTGATAATCTCATGTGAGGTATGTAGAGCTTATCCCCATTCATATTATGGAATGATCACTCTTCTAAGAATTGATGGAATTCCAGGACTACAGGTATGCATGTCTTCAACACACTTAGTATGTCCATGCATTGTACTTTATATCATAAATATGAAAATAAGTATTTTTTTAGAAACTAAAAAATATATGTAGGAATATAATAAATTACAAGGAAAATTAAATGTTGGAAATATATTACATATTCATTAAATTGTAAAGCACTTATGATTGGAAAAGAATGTAATTGATGTAATATGCTGAACAAAAGATATATTTCATAAATTGTACTTGTATTAATACTTTGCAAGAAAATATAAAAAGTTACAATAGACATATTAATATAATATAATTGCCTAAGACAGTCTTAAAATGTTTTTTTAACTATTGAGTAAAAACATTTATTACTCAATAGTCCGACTTCCTCTGGGGTGTATCCTCCATCTAGTACAGTAGGTCTGGTCCCTCCTTTTGGGCTCAGTACGACGACTCATGTGGATTGTTCGGTGGTGATTCCTTAATGTGATGTGTTGGCTTCGGCTTTGGCTTCTCTTGGATCCCCTGTTCAAAAGGGGATTCCTTTGTCGGTAACCCCTAGGTACGTCTCTTTCTGTTGGGTCTACAAGCGCTACTATGGAGACTTCCTCTGTCTTGATTCGTTGCTCATGAAAGCAGGTTGTCAGAGATGATGACCTTGATACCTTCCTCCATTTATGTCCTCTCATAATGGAAAATGGGTGTACGGTATCCTGACCCCCTTTAGAAGTCTTAAAAGCTAGAGTGGATAAATGGAGATCATCGTTGATTGGCTTCTTTTTGGATTGAAGACCTGCCTTTCCTCCTTTTCGTGCATGGGCTCAGTTGAATTGGAGGAAACATGGCCTTCAGGACATGCTACTATCAGAGGAGGACTACTTCATCTTTAGGTTCAGTTCTATTCGAGAGGCTCAAACTATATTGGATAGTGGACTGTGGAACTTCATCAATGTGTTTATTTTTCTTCGATTGTGGAAACCTGGCATTATTATCAAGAATCTAAAATCTAACCAAGTGCTAGTGTGGGTTAATCTACATGGAGTTCCTCTGGAATACTATAACACCAAGGGTTCAGCCATTTGGCTAGTTTGGTTAGCAAGCCTATAGTTATGGATGAGAAAATGACCTTGTTAGGTAGAATTGTATATGCTAGGATTTGTTTTTTGGTTGATCATAGCAAGGAGCTAGAAGAGTTGGTTGTAGTATACCAAATGAATGATCAAGATGAGTTGATAAGGTGTTAGTGACGTACTAATGGAGGCCACCAAAGAAAACTGACAAGGTCTAAAAGGCTACTTGCTGCATATTTCTGTGGGGTGACTATCAAGAATTGGTAAGCCTGAATGAAGAATCTGATAGTCAAACAATATTGCGGACAATGTGGCAGTGTTAGGGCAGGCTAAGGTCCAGGACTCTCTATTGAATGATAATTCCATTCTTTTCGAGATGCAATTTGGCCGTAGCTAGGCCACTCAGTGGTCTCAAGGATTTACGGACGACAGCCTTCATTTGATAGGAAAGGCACCCTCATTTTCTCATAGTACCCCCTTAAACAGTTTACCAGTTTTTTTTAATGGACGTGTTGGCAGTTGAATTTCAATCTTCCATTACTTCCACTAGGAGGATAACATCTCCACAGGACATGGCCATTAAGCTTGCCAATTCCACACCAAAAATTCCAGGGCAAGATTTGGGAGCGGTGGTAGAGCAAATGGCCCATTTGGCCTTAACTACAGTTATGGCTCCTCAGGGTTCTTTAGATTAACCTCTAATTCTAAGGCTTCAACAAGGGTCAACAGAGACTGGCCAGATGAAAAAGATTAATTGGGGAGTGGTGCACCCGCTTTCTAATCTTCTAGTAGACAGGAGCTTAGAAGGGTGGGAATCTTGGCTATCTAATTCTGATCTGGCTAGGTTCCTAGAGGAAGAAAGCTTGAAAAGGGGGAAGGATTCTCCACCTAGATGACTGAGCAACACTTATATAGGAAAAAGTCTGGTCGTCTGGCTCAACTTAAGGTATCCTCTTAACCATGAGATTAATATTTTTGAATTTTTGAGGCTTGAATAATCCCAATAAACAAATGGGGGTGGCTAAATATCTTAATTCAGTCAACCCTTCCTTGGTGGGGATTTTAGAAACTAAATTTAATTTTATTTCAAATAACAGTTTTAGTTTATTAAGAAAGGTTTGCAGATTATTTCTAACTTTGAGGCTCACTATAATGGTCAAGTCATCATTACTTTTGACCTTGGTGTTTTCCACACCACATCCATTAAAGTTACCATCCAAATGGTTCACTTGGTTATGGACTTTATACCTAGACAACTCCTTCTCAATTTATCTATGATTTATGCCTCTAATTTTGGCTTCTAAAGATCAGTTTTATGGTAGGATCTCTAACACCTGGAGCATGACATTAGATCAGCTTGGCTGCTTTAGGGGATTTCAATTGCATTTGAGAAGCTTATGAGACAGATAGTTTGAGGCTTGGCAGAACCAACTCTAGATGTTTTTGCCATAATTTCCAAGAAAGTGTGAGCAGTTTGGGGCTTACTGACTTGGCTTATTTTGGTAATTTTTTCACTTGGTCCAAAAGGCAAGGTGGGAATACGGTTAGGAGGAAATTGGATAGAGCAATGATCAATAGTAACTAGATGGATGTTTTCCCAAATAGTTCAGCCAAGTTTGACCATCCTTTGGTCTTGGACCATAGTCCTATTATTGTTTCTAGCATGGACGGCCTATGCTTCATAAAAGCTCCCTTTAGATTCTATAATCATCTTTGTGTTGTGGAGGGGTTTAAGAATGCAATTAGGAAGGGGATATCACAGGCAACTGATGGATACACCCAATTCAAATTCCATTCTATGTTATCTGTAATTAAGTGTGAATTGAAAACCCTTTTCAAGGATTTTATGGTAGGGAGCAGTCGACACTAAGAAGACATTGCCAGGATGCAATTGGAAAGTATTCAGGAGTGTCTCTATCAGGATCCCATTGATCTTCGGGGTTAGCTTGATGAAGAAGTGGCTCTTAGAACTCTTAACTCAACCCTGCACTCCTGCTTCTCAATTCTGAGGCAGAAATCTACGGTCCAGTGGACTCAGGAGCGAGATGTAAAGTCTGGTTTTTTCTTTAAGCACCTCTTACATAGAAGGAATGTGAATAGGATTAAGTATATCAACGACTTTATAAGGCAATTTATTTAAGGGAAGCAGGGCCTTTTAGATGCAACTCTCCAATTCTTTCAGGATTATCTCGGTTTAGTTCCTTTGTGTCCCCCCGCTAACCAACTTCTAGACAGCCTCAGTTATACTTGGATTCAAGTACAGGAAGTGGATATGCTCACTACAAGGGTTACCAGTGAGTAGATCACTAAGGTTGTGTAGTCTATACAACTGAGAAAGCTCTAGGCCTTGATCGTTTTAATGCACTAATCTTCTGTAAGTCTTGGCACTTAATAAGGGATCATGTTATCAAAGCTGTTCAGGAATTCTTTGCTAATGGTCGACTTCTTCACAGTTTCAGTAGTACCTACTTAACCCTTACCCCCAAGAATAATAATCCCTCGTCCTTCTCGAACTTTTGGCCGATCTCTTGCTGCAACACTATATATAAGATTGTTTCCAAAATCCTAACTCAATGAGTGAAAAGGGTCCTTAGTGGTCTTGTTAGCAACAACCAAGTTGCCTTCATTCTTGGTTAGTATATCGGAGATAATGTTCGTCTTTCTCAAGAGTTATTTGGCTCTTATAAACGAAAAAGAAAGCTAAAGATTATGCTTTCAAACTGGACCTTCATAAGGCATATGATACAATGGATTGGTCTTTTCTGTGGAGTGTCCTCCAATGGTTTGGTTTTCCTTCCAAATTTATTAGCTAGATTTTGGAATGCATTACCTCTAGTTCCTTTAGTGTGCTAATTAATGGGGAGCCAGCCAGATTCTTTAAAGGTAGGAGCAGGTTGAGACAAGGAGACCCTCTCTCTAATTATATTTTTACCCTTTGCATTGAAGTATTCAATAGGCTATTGAATGCTAAGATTACAGCCAATCCCCAGTTCAAATACCATAGCAAATGTCAAAAACTAGGGATTCACAACTTATTTTTTTTTGATGATGTGTTAATTTTATGTGGTGCTACCTCTTCTTCATTGCAGACTATTATAGATTCTATGTAATGCTTCTCATCTATCTCGGTTCTTCGGTTAAACACCCACAAAAACATTTTTTTTTTCAAATGCTGTTGGTCATCTAGCAACTTCTCTTATGGTTCAAGTTGGAATCAGCATTGGGAGTCTCTCCTTCAAATACCTGGGATTGCCAGAGATCTCCCGTAAACCTACTTATGCTGACTGTTAGGAATTAGTGGAGAAACTGCACAACAGAATTGATTGTTGGCGCAATTGACTTCTTTCCTTTGTAGGCCAACTATAATTGATCAAATCTATTTTGAGTAGCATGCAGATCTATTGGACAACCAATCTACTCTTGCCGAAGAAGATTATTAAGGAGATAAGGAGAATGATGAGTAACTTTCTATGGCAAGGAAAAGCAATTAAAGATGGGGGAACTAAGGTGAAATGGTTGGACCTTGCTCAACCTAAGTCTCAAGGGGACCTTGGATTGATTCCTATATCTATCTTTAATAAAACCAGCATTAGCAAACGGATATGGCGCTTGTTAGTAGATAAACAAGCTTTGTAGGCAAAATGGATTCATACATTCTACCTTCAAGGTAATAGTTTCTGGGCTTGTAAGTTTAAAACTAATTATTCTTGGAACTTCCTATAGGTACTTAAGATCAGACCTATTTTTCAACATTTGTTTAAGTCTCATATAGGCGATAGGCTAGGTACCTCAGTTTTTCATGACAACAGAACAAACCTGGGTCCTCTATAACTCATCCCTTAGTTGTTTCAATTAAGAAATCACCTGTCTCAGAATTATAGGGTTAACATGTTCATCTATAACAACCAGTGGCAATGTTCTTTAAGCGGGTTTACTCTAATTCAAAATAATTTTCCTACTTATAATCCCGACCATCTTTGTGAGGATTAGGTAAGATGGATGCATTTAGCTTCAGGTCAATTTCCTCATAGGTACTATAGGATGTTTTTTTACTAGTTTATCTCTTATTATGCCATGGCATAGGCTAGTCTGGAGTAACTAGAATCCTCCCAAGGTATCGTT
>JAOXYD010141130.1:0-10730 GCA_028565735.1 Pinacopodium congolense
CCTTCTTGAAATTAAAGCCCATTGGCTAGATTTAAAGCATAACCAAACTTTAAACTAAGTTAAATGGAGAAAAGGCAAAAGTCTTAACCATAGCTTTGTCTTAAATTCGTGAATGAACTTTAATCTACCTTTGAATATGTTTTTAAGCTCATTTAATTCATTAATCACTTATCCAAAGCTGGATTCCATGAGATTATAATTTTTAGTAACTTTATAAATCATTTTATAACTCAAAATTGCAAAAGTTTGAAGCATAACTAATTTAGTTCTTTAATTTTATCTTTTTGTATTTTAATTAATTAATTTAGAATTTCCTAGATAATTGTAATCTAATTAATCTGGTAATTAATTTAAGAAATCCAAACATTTTCCCTGTGGGTTCGACACTCGGAGTCTTAAAATTACTCCACTTTATTACTTGTTCGATAGGTGCACTTGCCTCTCGTCACGTTGGTTTTCGCTTAATCTCATTTTTATTTTTCAAGTAAAATCGGTTTAAAGAACTCCCATTTTTAGTCATTCAACCAATGAATAACAGTACCATCTATGAGAAACTTGATAGAATCTTTTGATATTCTCACTCAAGAAAATCTCAAAACACTTGATTTTTCATCATTTTAGGAAAGAATAATCAACATTAATAGATGCAACCCTTTTACTAATATCATTGAAATAATCAACATCCTTAAATCCTCTCGAATTTGGATAACTTAGTAGCTAAAGTTCTAATGCTGTAAGAACAAATGAGACAACTACTATAAGGAAGGTAGTAAACAAATCGTATACCCTTGGCTTACATCCTACAATCACCATTGAAGGAACTATCCGCACTACTCAACCCTACATGCTAAGCTCACACATCCTAACTACTATTAGGAAAAGTTCTATCCATACCTAAAAAGATACCTATAATAGTATATATAACCTTGTGATAGGGGTTTATTTCTAATAAATGCTTAATTCATATAGATTTTCATGATCTTTTAATGTAATTAATCCCCTATTTTGATGATATTTGGTTTAATTTGTATCCTGAATTGTTCTATTTGTAGATTAACATTAAATTGAAGTGGAAATCTAAGAAAAGAATAAAAAAGGAGCTAAAGCAGAAGCAAAACGGTAGGGAATAGCCAACTTGCATTTTACTCCTCCAACCTCGCATTTTAGTTAGTTTTGGGAGTTAAATGGTGGTAGCTAAATGGCGCCGTTGTGATGTTCTTCAAGTGCCATTTAAGTAGTTGTCAAGATATTTTAAGTTACAACTTTAAAAGCCACTTATTGTAACTTGTGCACTGGCTTCCACTTGTAGAGGACATATATATGAAGCCAGAAAACCTAATTTTGTGCAAGCTAACACAGATTAACGCTCCTAATTCAGAGATTTAGCTTAGATTTTTCTTTTTTTCCTCTATAGGTTAGGTTTTTCCTTTGTTCTTCATTTTTAACTTTGTTATTGGTGTTTAAGGTTGTATTAAGGATTTCCAAGGGTTTATAAATGTTCTTGAAGTCTGTCTATCTATTTAGAGCATCATTTGGTTCAATCTAAGTCATTAATTACTTGTTTTTTACTCCTTCTTCCATATTTATGCAAGAACGTATGTTTAATGCTTAAATTCGTTATTTATTGAGGTTTTTAATGTTTTAATTTTTTCTTTAGCTTAGGACATATTCTTGAATGTGTTGATTGAGTCTCCATAACATGATTGAATGTCAATCTTTGTTTATTTGAGATCATAATGCTTATTTTGAGCTAGCTACTTAGAATATGATTTAAGATGATTAAAGATTCGACAATCTCTACTTTATTCATTGGAAAATTCAGTAAAAACATAGTTTAATTCAAGGATCTAAGAAATCTACCTTGATTATCATGAGGACAGTACTATTGAATAGAAATTTAGGATTAGAACTTATTAAACTTTAAGCTTAATGCCTATTAATTGATGAAATAACCAAAGATCAATTCAGGATGGTTAGAGATAAGGCATTGACTTAATGATATCAATGCCTTGATTTAGTAAAGGCCCTAGATTAGTCATTTCAATTTAATTTATAACTCAATTAATCATTTTAAGCCTAATCCTAAGCTAAGTAATCATTTAAGTAATCTTTAGGCAATTTGGAATCCATAAAATTTCTAGGAAAGTTTTTAGGTATTTTTAGTTTAATTGAGTCAACTAACCCTTTTTAATTTAAAGTTCTTGAGTTCTTTAGATAATTGTAATTTGATTGCCTTAGTAGTCATACAATCAGTTCTCTGTGGGTTCGACATTCCGGAGTTTTAAATGTACTTCACGTTATTACTTGCAACCGGTACACTATCACTAAGTTAATTTGAATTTGAATTGGAATTGCATGTGAATTTATTAAGTAATTTAGGGATAACTGGTGATACTAAATCAACATTAGAAATTTCATATTATTTTTCTTGATGTTTTGATGCTAATTCACCCCTATTTTGATGCTTAATTGTTTAATTGATGTTATGAATTGATTAATTTGAAGATTACACCCCAAGTAAAGTGAAAATCAAGCAAAATATGAAGATTAGAGCAAAAATAAGAGTAAAATGGCAACCCTAGGTAGACTTGCATTTAAGTCAGGCAAACTTGCATTTAAGGCCTTTTTAGAGTAGAAATTCAGATCTTCTCAAATTCTGGTGCTTATTTCTAGTGTTCTTCATCTTTTTAATCTTGATTTGTAGATTTAAACTTGTAATTAAGGTTTGTAACAACTTAGACATGTGACTCAGATCTGTAAACATGTTTGAAGCCATTTGTGGTGCCTTCTAAACCTATTTTTATTTAGAAATTCACTCCTTGTTCTTATATGTTCAATAATATGATGAATATGCTTCGTTTCTTGATTTAAATGATTAGTTGTTTTAATTTTTGGTTAAGGAATGGCTAGAAAATGATCAAAATATATTTTGAACATGATTCCAAGCATGATTGAAGGCTGTCTTTTGTTTAAATGAAGAGCTTGGTGCTTACTTTAACTTAATCGTTTAGAATAAAGTTAAGAAACAACTTAGGATACAAGAAATCTATCCAATTTGTTAGACAATTCATTAAATAATCTAATTTAAATCAAGAAATGACAAAACCTTGATTTATCTTGAGGGTTATAATCTGAAAATTAGAATTTTTAGGTTAAGCTTCTTAAACTTTAAGTTTAATGCTTAAGATTGATGAATACCAAAACTTTCACTATGGTAATTAGAGAAAAAGCATTGTCTTAACTATAACATTCTTTGATTTAGTGAAGTGACCCTAGGACAAGCCTCTCAATTCTTAGTTAAACCATTTTGATGATTGAAAGCCAATTCCTTAACCATTTAATCTATTAGGGAATCCTTAAATTCAAACTTAGTCATCTTTGCATAACTTGACATTTTAAAGTTAATTTGACAATTTTAGTTAGTAATTTCATTCGATTTGACGTATCTAGATAATTATGATCTAATTGATTTAGTACTTTCAAATTGGAATTCTTATGGGAATGACAATTCAAATCTTAAATGTTCCACTATATTACTTGTGATCGACATATTTGTCAAAAAGTTAACTTCAAATCGTTAAAAGAAATTTGTGCTTTAAGTGCTTAATTTGGATAATTTGGCATGAATAGAAAACCAAAAAAATAAGTTTTTGACATTGTTACAAGGAATCACCAATCATAATTGGAATAAAAGGGATAAATTGGTGAAGATTACTCCAAAGCTTGTTTATATTGTTCAACTTGATTTAGTAGCTTTTGTTTGAAATGTGCGTTGGTTATTTTGTGTGTTTTTCTTATTTAGTTGTTTGCTTTAATTTTCTTGCTTGTTTAAATTTGTATAAATACTTGGGGAAAAAAATCCAAGAAACTTGAATTTGATCTGAAGCTTGAGCAAACAATTCGTAAGTAAAAGAAAGAAACTCGAGCAAGCACATATAAAACTATAGGAGTACAAACTTTTAGCAAGCAATCCTTTGGCTTAGACATAAATCCATAAGAACACATATTTGAAAGATCTTGGGAGGAAGCTAGAGAACCTACTATGCTAGATTTAGCTTTAGACAATAAAGGGCGACCTATGGCTAGTATTGTGTGGCTTAGGATTAATGCAAATAATTTTGAAATCCTGTATAATATCATTTCTATAGTTAGAGGTTCCCAGTTTGATGATACATCCTTAGAAAAATCTAGTGAGCATTTACAAAATTTTCTTGATATTTGGGATCATTTTAAGAGTAATGAAGTGTTTGAGGACACTGTCAAGATTACATTGTTCCCATTTTCCCTTAGAGATAAGGTTAGAGTATGGCTTAACACCCATTCACCAAGTTCCATTACAACATGGGATGAGTTAATGAAGCTTTTTCTAGTTAAAATTTTCCCACTTGTTAAGATTGCTAAGATGAAAATTGAAATTAGTTCCTTTGTTCAATAAGAAAATAAGAGCTTATATGAGGCATGGGAAAGGTATAGGGAAATGTTGGCCAAGTGTCTTAACCTATGGTTTTGATATGTGGCAACAAGTGGATATTTTTTATATTGGCCTTACACCTTCTACTTGCTGCATTATAGATGTTACAGTTGGAGGTAACTTTATGCACAAGACTTCAGAAGAACCTTATAATTTAATAAAAGAGATGGCAACAAATAGTTTTTAATATAATTTTGAATGCCAACTTTGGAAACCATCTAGGATGCATGCTATTAACGATACAGTTGCTTTAGTAGCCCAAATTAATGTCCTAAATAAGAAATTAGACAGTTTGGTTAGTGGAGCTAGTAGTTCCACTAGTAATAGCACCTTTAGTAGCCAAGTTGAGAGCAAACATTATGGTAGTTCATACCATGTTTCCTTAGACTGTCAAGTAGGTAGTCCTCTCACTAGAGATCCAAAGTAAGCTTAGCTTGTTAACTATAATAGACAATTAAATGACCCATACTCCAATACCTACAACCTTGAATGGAGAAAATTTTTCATGGCATGATAATCAAAATGCCTACCATCCCCTAACCAACCCACAAAGAGCCCCACCACCTAGCTTTAGAGCGAACCTATCTCCACATAAAAAATCAAAATTTGAAGGTACCATTTTAAAGTACATTCCGAGTAATGAGTATGATTAAAAAACCACGAAGCTTCAATTGAAAATTTAAAGACTCACACTTTTTAGATTGCCTAGCTTTTACAAGAGTGGCTTCTTGGTAAGTTTCTTAGCACAACCAAAGTCAATCTTAGAGAGCACATTAATGCAATTACTTTAAGAAGTGGATAGTAGGCAAGTAAAAAGAAAGAAGGAAGAAGAAAAAGAAAATAGAGATAAAATAGTGGTAGAAGTAGTAAAAGGGAAGGAAAAAGGAAAGGAAATTGAGAGTGAGAGTAAGGAGCAGCCTCGTATGTTTTTTTTTCTGACCTTAATGTTCAACTATACAAGCCTAGAATTCTTTACCCTTAAATACCTAAGAATGCCAATTTGGATAAGTAATTTGGGAAATTTGTGAAAATTTTTAAGAAATTTCATATAAATATCCCATTTGTAGAATCCATAGTAAAAATTTCAATCTATGCTAAATTTTTTAAGGGATTTTGTCAAAAAAGAGGAAATTAGAAGATTATGAAACTATGGAGTTAAATAAAGAATGTTCTGCAATCCTATTTAAGAAGCTACCTTCTAAGTTTAAGGACCCCGGTAGCTATATCATTCCTTGCACAATAGGTAACTTACAAATAAATAGGGCATTGATGGACATTGTAGTGAACATTAATTTAATGCCTTTATTTATCTTTAAGATGTTGCGATTGTAAGAACCAAATTTTATAACCATTTCTTTACAGTTGGCAGATCGTTCTATCATATATCCACGAGAGACCAACGAGGATGTTTTTGTTAAGGTTGATAAGTTTATTTTTCCTGAGAATTTCTTTATACTTAATATGGAAGAAGATAGGAAGGTGCCTATTATTCTTATATGACCATTTATGGCTATGTTTAGGGCATTGATTAATGTGCATAATGGAAAATTAATTTTAAAACTCCAGGATGAACAAATAGAGTTTTATGTTTTTAAGGCAATGTAGCACCTAATGGATTTTGATTGTTGCAACTTTATTGGAGTTGAACATTACGAAAGTGACCCTTCTATTGTGTTATGTTCTGATCCTTTACCGAAGGTGTTAACTCATCCTCAGACTATATATTTGGTTGAGGAAGAGATTAGTGAAGATATAAATGCTTTGGAAGTGAGAAAGGTGTCATCTAAATGGTGCTTATTTAAGAAGTTTAAACTTCTAAATAGGCCACTCAACCCTTCACCTAACCCATCCATAGAGGAACCATAGGATGTATAACTCAAGCCTCTTCCATCACATTTAAAGTATGCATTTCTGAGTCCTCCATCATATTTACCTATATTATTTCATCATCTTTGACTAAAAATATGGAGGACAGATTGTTAAGAGTCTTACGAAAGCATGTAGGAGCCATTGCTTAGACTATAATGGACATTAAGTGGTTAATCCTTCACTTTATACACATAAGACTTTTATAAAAGAAGGAAGTAAGCCACTAGTCCAACCTCAGTGAAGATTAAACCCAAATATGAAAAAAGTAGTAAATAATGAAATAGTGAAGCTTTTGGATGCTAAAATAAAAATTTCCCATTTCTAATTCAGCTTGGATTAGTCTAGTTTAAGTGTACCTAAGAAAGGCAGCACTACTATAGTTCAGAATGAGCATGATGAGCTAATAGCAAAAAGAAAGGTAATGATTAACTTGTGTGCATAGATTATAGAAAATTAAATGATGCCACTAGAAAGGATTACTTCATGTTGTTATTCATTGATTAAGTTATAAAAATACTGGCTAGATATAGTTTTCATTGTGCATTAGATGGGTATAGTGGCTACTTGCAAATTCTAAAAGACCCTTAGAACAAGGAGAAAACTAACTTTTTATGTCCTTATCGAATATTTGATTATAGACATATGCCTTTTGACTTATGCAATGTCCCTGCCACATTTCAACGTTGTGTGATGGCAATATTTTCAGATATGATTGAATCTTTTATCAAAGTGTTTATATATGATTTTTCAGTATGTGGCACATCTTTTGAGTCATGTTTACAAAATTTACAGAAGGTGCTTAAGAGGTGAAAAGAATTTTTTGTGTGTTAAATTAGGATAAGTTTTTATTTTATTTTCTAATAATGCATATTATTTGGTCATAAAATTTCCAATAAGGGAATTGGAGTAGATCTGGCAAGATAGATTTAATTGCTCAACTCTCACCTTCAAATTCAGTTCAAGCGGTTAGGAGTTTTTTAGGTCATGCTGAATTCTATCAAAGATTTATCAAGGATTTTTTAAAAATCACAAAGCCCCTATTGATCTTTTGACTAAGGATGCTGTTTTTGACTTAAGTGATAAGTGCATGCATTCTTTTAATCTTCTGAAGGAAAAGCTTATGAGTGCATCGAGATTGATTTCACTAGATTGGTCTTTATCTTTCAAATTGATCTGTGATACAAGCGATTTCTCAATTAGGGTAGTTTTGGGGTAAAGAAAGGATAAAAGTTTTCATTTGATTTACCATGCAAGTCGAACATTAAATGATGCCCAAAAGAACTACATAATGACTGAGAAAGAAATGTTGTCTTTTGTTTTTGCCTATGATAAATTCAAATCTTATTTGATTCTTCCAAAGGTGATAGTATATATGGAACATTTAACTTAAAAATATCTAATGAATATGCCTGATGCAAAGCCGAGGTTTATTAGATGGGTCCTTTTATTGCAAGAGTTCAATAAAAAGGGTGCTAAAAATTTTGTCATCGATTATATTTTGTGATTAAGTGAGGAAGTTATGAAAAAAAGAGAAAATTTGGACATTAAGGAAATGTTTTTAAAGGAGAAATTGTTGGTTATAAAATAAAAATTTCCATGGAACATTAACTATGTTAATTATTTGATTGGCAATGTGATTTCTCATGATTTGTCTTATCTACAAAGGCAAAAATTCCTAACTGATCTTAAGAGATTTCTGTGGTATGATTTATTCCTATATAATATTTGTGCTAATGGAATAATAAGAAGATATATTCCTTCTGAAGAAGGACTTTTTTTTGAACCAAGGTGGTTCTAATCATATGTTTTGATGAAGACAAAACATTATTCCTATGAATGTTTGAGTTTTGGAACGCTTATAAGATAGGTAAGTTCTTAAAGTGCAAGATCATGTTTGTGGAGCTAAGGTAGAAGAGCTCAAGCATTGGATGATCAATAGCTTGGAAATCAAAGATCAAATGATAAAGCTTAAGTGATGGTAGATCAAGTGATGATCAAGCTTGAAAATCAAGAGAAGCTTGAAGATCAAAAGAAAGAAGATCAAGTTTAGTTAGGCTTGGGAAAGGTATTACGTAGTAAGTCCTCTTAATCTTAATCAATGCTTGAAAAGGGATCTCACATTTGCTTGAACATTTGTATATAGGCATATAGGAGTTGAGTTGTGGTTTTAGTGATTATCTTGATTTGATTATGGCTTTGGTATATTAGGAATTGAATTAGAATAGCATATAGGCTATATGTTGCATAATTAAGTTGAATTGTTTTAATGTATGCCTCTTAATGTATTTAAGTTAATTGAATTGTTGTATGAAGTTGTTTATGTATGTCTGAATTTGTTTGAATATCTTTGTGTTATGAATTTTGGTTTATTAAAGATTTATGAATTGATTAAAAAGGTTTTAAAGTGGGTAAAAATGAAAAGATTTCATAATCAAGGCAATTCCTATGTTTTGAAGTGATTGAAATGTTTTGATGATTTAAAAAGTCTTGAATTATGCTTTAACACTTGCTTGAAGTGTTTTTTAATGTTAGGGATTTGTTTGGAAAGTTTTGGAGTTCGCTTGGGGTATTTTTCATGCTTTTTTAGATGTATAACTACGAGCAATCAGCTGCATAATGATGCCTCATATGAATACTGTTGTACCCGTGTTTCTAAAGCCCTCAACGACGGACTGTTCTTTAGTCAACGATGCCATTGATGAGTGTAGAGGGTGCTGTTAATGATCTAGACTCTAATGGCTAGTTTTGGAGTTTTGGACTTAACAACTTTTTAGCCTCCCAAATGGCTAGTTTTTGTTTCTAAACCACTCCTAACACTATAAATATCATTGCTAAACATTTCTAACAAGTTTAGAACCTATGAAAAATGAACTATAAGATCAATCAATCAAATATTCAAACCTTTCCTCATTTATAGTACAATTTTCATTCAATCTCTGTTTTCTTGTTTTAAAACCATTTTGAGTGTTGAAAATGATTTTTTTTAGTTAGTTTATACCTACAAATCTCATAAAGCTTTTATTTTATTTTTTGATTCATTAAATCATTTGTTTCAAGCTTTCAAAGTTCTATACTTTAAAACTGTCACAATTTTCCCTACTCATAGTTTAACTTATGTGTTCTTCATTTTTGAGCTAACAAAACCATTTTTATTGATTCAAATTACTATATACATTTTGATTAATGTCTCATGAGTGCATATGATCTTTTATTTCAATTTTTAAGCACTTAAATCATGTGTTTGGCCTCAAAGAACATAGGCTGTCCAAACTAACACCTTTTCTCTACAGCTTCTTTATTGACTTTAATTTTGAGTTTTAATTAGTTTCGAGGTGTGAAAATTTGATGTTTTTAGTTTACTTAAGGTCTTAGGAGTGTTCTAGTATTTTTGTTTCAATTTGTGAGTGATTATATTGTTTTCTTAAGCTTAATATTTGCAGGTTGCTCAAAGCTATCCAGGTTTAAGCATTCTAGATTTTCTTTTGATTTAGATAATCTGTTTGATGTGCTAAAATTGTGTTTATTACTGAAATTAGTTGCTAACATATAGATTGATGTTGCAGTAGGTTTATTGCATTTAATTTGCATCATTTGTGTGATTAAATTCATTTGTTTATAGGTTGGATTTTCTAAGACTACATATTTTTGATAGCTTGCATGTTTGAATATTTAGTCTGATTATTTGATAGTTTAATCACGTTTTTACTGGTTGAATTTGGTTATTAATGATATATTGAAGTTTTAGGAGGCTTATTATATTCTTAGTTTGCCTCTAGCAAATTTAGAATCAATTTTTATTCCATGAGCATTAGAGAAACACCATAAAAGGTTTGCTTGGTGACTTAAAATGGGAGAATTAATTTGTGTTGATTATTGATTATGGTATAGGCTGCTCTTTACCTTTAAAATAGATTTGTTAGGTTTCTCTTCACTTAGGATAGAGAAGATTTGAATTGAGTTAATCCTTGTATGTGAATTGGATTGGATTAGGCCTTAAGAGTGCATTAACATTCCATATTGCATACGTTGCATTTGATATCTTATCTTTTATTGATTTTAATCAAGATTAAAGAAGCTATATAAGCTTATGTTGAAGCTCAAGGGAGCTTGGTTTAAGGGGTTTTTATGTGGGACAAAAATTATATAATTTGGGATTGTGATGAATGGGTTACTCTTCACCCACTTAAGTAAGATTGTGATAGGTTCCTCTTGACCTGAGAATTCAAGATTATTGGATAGGTTTCTCTTGGCCTTTAACCAAGATTGTTGTAAGGGTTACTCTTCACCCAATTAAAGTAAGATTATTTGTTAAATTTCCAACAAGTACTTGGAGACAGGACGTAGTCTATCTTTGGGGTAGGTGAACCTCTATAAATCTTGGTGTTCTTTC
>JAOXYD010141141.1:0-10729 GCA_028565735.1 Pinacopodium congolense
TAAGTGTATAGCTTTCTTTGTGTGAAGTAATAAAGAGAGCTCTCCAAGTTCTCCAAGCTACTTGTGTTGTTCTTGTTTCCATCTTTCATATTCAAATAGCTTCCGCCAAGTGTTCGATCTAAGTATTCTTAAGAAGTACTTGTGAGAGGCTGAACTAGCATTCAAGCGGTGGTAGGCGATCCCGACTTGTGGAGTTTGCTAATGCCGCACGGATCTTCGGTAGGGAAAGTCCTAGCCCGTGACAAGGTGCAGGGCTGGTCTTGGAATGGAAGGGATGGTGCAGCCAAGGCAAGTGGCCTCCATGCAGCTCAAGTCCAGCAGCAAGTGCGAGTCTAGGCGCTTGATCCAGCAGTAAAGCAGGAAGGGCAGACTCTCAACATCTTCGTTTATGCAGAGAAGGTCCACTCGCCAGTCCAGCCAGATGGGCTCTCCAGTGTCATAGGAGTTAGGCCAGGTCTAGTAGGTAAGGCAGCTTGGTCCAGCTTTAGCAACAGCTTTAGCTCATGTGCATGCAGGTCCAAGCTAGTAGCCAGTAGGTCCAGCAGTCCATGTAGGAAAGTCTGGTGCAGGGGAGATGCAGTCTCACTGGTAGGTCCAGTAAGCTTTTTTCTATGCAAGTCCAGGAAGAACGGGTTCAAGTTATCCAAGCTTTAGGCAGTCCAGTAGCAGCCGGGCTAGGAGCGTCAGTTTGGGCTTCAGACGTGTGGGCTCCCGCCAGCTTGCTCCCTGTTCCAGCTTTGGTCTTGGGCATGGGACTTTCATTCTTGGATGAAGCTGTTTAGATCTAGCCTTGACTTGGACATAGTTATTTGGTTAGCTTCATTCTTTTTTCAAGCTTTTTTTTTCATTTTCTTCCAACTTTAAAAGTCAATTTGAATAAACCCTACACAATAATTAAATATACCAATAAATTTTAATTCTAAGCCAAAATTAATAATTAAATAATTAAACATAAAATAAAAATAAAACACTAAAATGATCAAAACTTACTCCAAATTAATACCAAACGTAAAGAAAACACTAGCAAATACTATATTGAATAAAAACACACTAAATAAGTCTCAAAACATAACAAAAACAACTTATTATGTAAGAAAAACATGAAAAACACTTAGAAAAACACATACTAAAACACAATCATCAACATAGTAAAATATGGTTCCATATTACTAGAGTCCCATTCCTTTTCTTCCTAAGGAACCTTTAGTTCGTTTAATACCTTTTTAGGATAATGCAAGTGATATTTCCCTTAACTATCATAGTGCGATATAACTAAGGTGAGTCCATGGTCGAATCTAGAAGGACTAGTATTACTAATGAGTGTCTATCGCAATAAGGTGAGTCCACGGTCGAATCCACAAGGACTAGTATTATTAGTGAGTGTCTTTTTAAATTATCTAACTTAACAATATTATAAGATATTTATTAGTTTAATAATTAAATTTTAATTAAAAAATGAAACTAAATTGCTTAACCAAACTCATAAAGGATAATAGTCATGATGAAGCTAGGAATCAAGTGGTTAATCCCTCTAGGATGTGTAGGTATTCAATTTTCATCTTCATTTAACTTAATTTCTATATTTATTAGACAACAGATTCCCTAATGTAAATCATATTCTTGCTCGATATATGCAACCCTATTTAAGTCAATAAACTAGGCAAAAGTGATCTCTATCCTACTCTATTGATTCAATGCATTACCTAGCTCTATGGAATCTATTGTTTTGGTTAAGTTTACACCTCACTCGAAAATCTTATATAATCCTATCTTTGTGTTCCCATGCAACATGTGTCATTTATGGAGTGATTGCAAAGTCTTCAATGATTTGATCTTACAATAAAACATATGTAATGCGCTCTCAATCAAGCATACACAAATTAAAGCATTAAAATCAAAATTTATGTTTACAAAACATTTGATAAACAATGTCATTGAAATCAATAAACAATTCTAATATAAAATCTAAAAATTCAAGATTAAATAAAAAATAAATAAATACTACATCTTAGAGTTTATATCAACCTAAATCCTAATGAAATGTTAGTTCTTAAACATGGTTTAAATCACAGAAACAATCAAAAAAGAGAAAGAGAAATAAAGGCTCATTTTGATTCAATCTTGCTCCTTAACTCCTCAATGATTGTTGATGTGAATTCCTTGTCTTGATTATTCCTTTTTTTGGTTAAAATGTTTTTTCCCCTTCAAAATTAAGTTAAGATCCTTTGGAGATGGTCTAAAACCTAGGAAACCTTCCTTGGTGGATCCCCCTGGTATTTGGAGGCAAGAGCGATTAAGACAATAGCCCTAAGAGGGTTATTTTAAAAGTGGTTGATGCAAGACCCATAGCTAGGACCTATGGCCATAGGTTTTTCCTGTGATATCCTTTGCCAAGATATTATGCATGACTCTAGGTCATGGGTCTTACTCTTGGCCATTTGTCTCTTGACAACTTTCACCTTCCTTCACATTTTTGCTCCATTTCCTTCTACACACTGATAGTCATAAAATTTGATATATAGGTTCCTCACATGATGTTCTTGCTATCAAAACAATTTTAGAACAATATGAGATCTAAAAGTGCACCTAATGCATCAAGAAAGTCTCTTATGCTAATCATCCTTCATAGCTTGATCTTCTTTTATTCTTCTCTTAAATCATCCTTCATGGCTTACCATATGACCTTCAAAATTGGTTTGGAACTTCCTAACATGATGCCTTCAGTATCCAAATTTATTCCAATTCTCTTATATTTCTAAAAGTGCCTTAAAATGGTCCCAGATCCTTCAAAACATAAAGAATCATCCAAAAACAACTTCAATAGTATATTTTTCATGAATAAACCAACACCTGAATTGTTAGGGATTAAATTCATAATGTTTTTTATGTTAATTAATGTAAATTTACCCTTAAAATCATTTCAATATGTTTAATTATTGATTGAAATTGTTTATTCTATGGGATTGAAGCTTAATTGATGATTGCTAAAGAAGGAACCAAAAAATACATAAAATGATGTGAAATTGGAGCTGTCCAGGCTCAATACGGTAGTCTTTCACCACCGTATGCATCCTAAGACCCTAGTATCCATGATTGCAATTTTGGTTATATAAGACAGTTTTTTAGCTGGCATATTCATCAGTTAAACTGCCGTACTAAACACAGACCAGCATATCTTCATAAAATTTCAATATTTGTAGCTACGACATGTCTCTACTTAACTTTATTGACTTGGGACACTAAGTGGACATGTGTTAGTGATGCCAAAAGAAGACTAAACACATAAACACCCACATACTTCAAAAGAAGCAGATCTGTAATATAGAAACAAAAGCTCTTCCTTTTTTCTTAGCTTTTCTAAGTTTTTCTGAGATGTTTTAGGTTTCAAACACTTGTAATTCAAATTTTAGATTAGTTTTAGAGTTGTTTTGTTGTTTGAGTTTGAAGCTAAGTCATATATCTGAGTTTATAATCCATCATAGGGGTTTCTTAACTAAGCTTGTCACTTTATTTTCTCTATTTTTCATATTAGTCAGGTTCGTGTCCTTACACTTATATTCTTTGAATGTCCTTTGATTTTTCTACTACTTTTAGGGATTTCAAAGCTGTGATGATGCCCAGATCATGTTGAGGGGTTCAAGATTGATCCAGGAGCTTTCCAAAATTATTTTATATCTTCTAAACTACGTATTTGAGTTTATATTTATAGATCTATCAAAATATGTGGCTTAAGATGCATGTTTTTTATACTTTGATGATCATTTTTTTTTATACTTTTATGATTTATGAGAGCTTAAAGACTTGTAATAAGGTCTAAGTTTGTTTTTTAAGGGTCTTAAAGTTCTGATTTTTGACTGACCACCTAAGGTAGATGATTACTAAATGGTTTATTGTGGATTATAACTTGACCGAGGACTAAACGAAGAGAGGAAAAATGGTTTCTTTGCCATGGAATCAAAGAAGGAACTTTCCGCCCCAAAACCATCACCCCTACCCTCTCCATAAGCTTTCTTGCCCTCCCTTTAGTTGTTGTTTGTTTCTTTTATTTGTCTTTCATGTTTTTTTTTCGCTTTATGAATCTGTATTTGTGTTCTTTGCTTTTATTGTTATCTTCACATATTGAGGACAATGTGTCCTTCAAGTATGGGGAGGTATGTTTAGCTTTTTGTTTGTGTTTGCATTGTATGTTTGCATGTCATTTAGGGTGCATGATAGGGTTTTAATACTATTTTTTCTGTTGCATGTCATTTTCCCTACATTTAAACCTTTGCTATTATGTGATGCTATGAAATTCTATCATAGTAATTGGAATGGGATGGACATGTGTGCTTAAAGTTGAATTAGGTCACTTCAATAGAAGGTGAATCATGCAGAATGACTTAAGTAGTTGGTTACGTAGGCTTACCCAGAAGTTAGGATTAGAGTGATGAGATGATGCATAGAACAGGATGGGTCTTCAATTGAGCATGAGTGAGGAGTTGAGACTACATGACTCTATTCCAAAGTCATTTCATTTTTTATGTGTGTGATACTCTCATTACCTCTAGAACTTGCTCTGAACCAATTTGAACCTACTAGATGCATGCTAAATTAATGTGATAAAGGAACTCTTTTTTTTAACCTTTAGCTTAAATAACCAACCTATGTCATTGTCCCCTGAAAACTCCTTTAAGCCTTTGACCTTTTTGTTACATGAAGAAAACACCTCATTTTTAAACCCTCAAACCCCATTAACTTAGCCAATCATAAGTTTAATAGTGTGCTAAGCTTGCATTAGTTTGGGATTTTGGCTATATTTTGTTTTAGGAGTTGCTCTAAGTAGTTTCTAGTACTTCTACTCTTTAGAGTGCATTACATTTAGCTACTATTTTCTTTATTATTTTGTTTTTATTATTCAAAAAGAAAGAAAAAAATTAAAAGAAAAAATGAAGAGAAAAAATAATAAAAAAGAAAAAGAAAAGAAAAGGAATAACATGTAGCAATAATATGTGCAAAGTAGTAGTAGTTATATCCTTATGTATATCTCAAAAGTTATTTTGTCATCCCTTTTATGCATTTAGAACTGTATGAATGCTTATGATGAATCTTTCATATCCTTTTTAACAGACCTTAACCCAAACCCCATTATAACCCTTAGCAAAGTCTTTTTTATCTATTTATGCATGTAATCGTTGTAGAGAAGAATTTGTGTATTTATAAGCCTATAGTAGTGTGGTTTCCTACAGAGAGTTTTGAGTGAAATACTAACCTTTAAACACTTGAGTGAAATGAATGAATTCCGTGAGGAAGATCTGTTTTGATTCTATGCTTGCCTTTGATCAATATTGTGATAAGTTGAGTTTGTTTAAGTATGCTGATGAAAACTAGTCTTGATATGTATAGTAGCTTGAAATTTGAGATGTCCAAAGTTTGAAAGATTGCATGCTCTTAATCCTTGTGAATATGAATTGATAGGATGGATTGGTTGTGTTTGACTTTTCTTGAGGACAAGCAAAGGTTTAAGCGTGGGGAAGTTGATAAGTGTGTTTTTAAATTTTGTTTCTTGGCGGTTCTTAGGTGTTTTGAGTGTTTCTTTATGTGTTTTAGCTTTATTTTAT
Organism: Pinacopodium congolense; assembly: GCA_028565735.1. Taxonomy (NCBI): domain Eukaryota; kingdom Viridiplantae; phylum Streptophyta; class Magnoliopsida; order Malpighiales; family Erythroxylaceae; genus Pinacopodium; species Pinacopodium congolense. The sequence goes on from JAOXYD010141141.1 coordinate 5,598, forward strand.
TTCATATTTTTGATCTTTTACATCTTTGCATGATCTTTAAAGTGTTTAAGTGTTCCTTTATTTTTTTAGTGTTTAATGGTGGATTTTGAGCTTATTTGAGGGATAGTTTGATGCACATTGTTGGTTGATTTCACAGGCGTCAGGATTTTAGAATTAGATATTTTTCATGTACTTTTTATGGGTTATTGGGAGCATTCTAGAGCTCAGATGGTCATCAAAATTAGTGGAGAGTAAGCTCAAGATGTTAGGAGTCTTCAGTTCAAATTTCAAGTCAATCGGAGCTTCGGAATAGAAATTATGGTGAAAAGAGTGAAGGATGCTCAAAGTTGTCAAATAGGTCACCCTTGTGACACCCCTTGGATAACAACCCTCTGTCACGATCGTGATAGCGGAACTGAATCCTTTACGTGTCTAACATGGGATTTTAATTGTTATAAGTCTACCTTTGACATATATAAGTGTTCTAAACCCAAAGGAGCCTCCAATATTCATTAGAAAACATCCAAGTAGAGTTAAGGAGGAGGTTTTTGCTAGCTACCCAAAGGAGGAAACTCAATCAACCTTGGAAATCATCAAGAAACATCAACACCCAGATTTTCCAGCATTTTAAAAGTGAAGAGAAGAGCTTCAAAGCTTTATCTAGTTTATTCTTCACCCTTTTTATTACTTTTTTTATGGAAAAAATGATTGTTGATGGATTTATTATTCTTATGAGTAGCTAAATATTTTATAGGAGTTTTTCTTGAACTATTGTGTGGAACTTTTGCTTTTTAATTCAATGAATGGATATTTGTGATATGTATTGATCTTAAACCTTGCAATAAACCTAGAGGGTGAGTAGGGTAGCCTTACAATAGACCAAGAGGGTGAGTTGGGTAGTACAACAAGAGTTGGCTCCTGTTGTCTCCTAATAGACCTATACATATTTAGGTTTTTGCAAGTAGTTGAAGAGAAATTTTGGATATTTATTAAAAATTACCTGTAAGATTGCTTAATATCTAGTTGAATGGTTAGGAGAAGTTAGTAAGGCTAGAGATAGCATAATTAATCCTAATCTATTTGTTTAGGGATAGTTGATTGCACCTTGAGAGAGGATAATTAAGCATTAAAAGTCTTAGGTCAAACAAAATTGGATTATTAAGTAAGAGGGAAGCAAAATAGGGATAGAACGACTCCTAATCTTAAACCTTGGTTATCAAATTTTTGCACTTTGTCTCAATTTGCTGTTATCACTACTTTATTTTATTTTATTTTCTAGTTTATTAACATCTCAAATTATTTCTTAAACAAAGTAAAAGCCAAATTAAGTAGTGACTAAACTTAATCCTCATGGAATCGATATCCATTTTTTACTACAAGTACGATCTGCGGTTTTGAGTGTAAAACTAGTAGTTTTAGTTTTACAAATAATCAATCAACCTTCGCATGTTAGAATTAGTTCTCAGCCTTTATTTTTCCACTCTTTAAATATCTCTTAAGTATCCAATATGTCTGCTTTACCTTTTTGTTAAAGTTGTCTATTCTTTAGAATTCTCCAACACTTCAAGCTTTCCACTTTCTCTAATTTTCGTAATTCTACTTATTAGTTTCAACATCTTCTAAGCTTGTTTCTAAATTGCACTAGTGGGAAATCTTTAGCTCAGCATCTAGAAGTAGATCATCAACCTCTTCCTTAAGCTTCATAATGGTGATTGTCTCTAGTTGCTTCTATCCTTGAACCACTTCAACACAACTCCTAGAAAATCTTAGCTTCTTCATAATTACTGTAATTTTATCTATTAATAATAGCTTCCCTATAAAGTTGGCTAATATTTTAATAGTAAGGTATACCAAAGGCATATTATGTATTTGTATCCATAATGGAATGTTCTTTATTCTCTTCTTGTTGGTCCTTACCCAAAGCTTCCATTTCATCAAGAATAAAGGTCTATTATAGATGTTCAAGGACCTACTTTAAGAATCTTTTTCATTTTATCCTTTGAAATAAATTTTAAAAGGCATAAGTCATTCGCCACCAGTCGTAGGCCCTAAAACCACCAGTTTCTCCATTGTGACTTAGCCCATTGCTTCACCACTAGGATAAGAATTCTTGTATTGCTAAAGAAACCTACCATATATGACCTCCATTTGGCTACTCCTACCTTAAGAATATTAATTGGAGGAGCAACTCTGCAGTGTCATGAGGAACTAGCTAGAGAGTTAAAAGAAAATTTCTCATTTTGGGCAGCGTAGTCTTTACTGCTTGGCTCCATGTCCTCTTACAAGGATTATGAGAATTAGGTTGGGAAAGATGAGTCGAAATGGATGAGCTAGCTATAGAAGAAAGCTAGCCACTTTGGGAAAAATGGAAATCTATGAACTATCTTACTTAAAAGATATTAGTAACTTATAAAATCCATTAACAAATAACTCCTCTTCATTGTGCACCCTATGTGCAAAACTACTAATTATGAATGTACAATGCATGATATAAGCCCATTAACGAGGAAAAGAAGAAGAAGGAAAAGAAAAGAGAGAAGATGAGAGAGAGGTGAGATGAGTGTGATAAGAGAGGAAAGGCCGGGAGGGAGAGAAAGGAAAAAAAAGGTGTGGCAATTTAGTAAATTTAGAAAAGTTTAGGGATGAAATGTGATCTTAGATAATTTAAAAATATTTTTGTCATTTTTGGAAATTTTGGTTGGTTACATAAAAAAAATTTTAATTTTAAAATATTATAGGAATTTTCAGAAAATATGAAGATAGTTAGTAAATTAGTAAATTTTGATTTTGTTAATTTATTTAGTTTAGCTAAAATTTTAATTTTCTAAATATTTAGGATTGGGACCGACTACACAATCCCCCTTAATTTGAACCCCTCATGGCCTCATACAACTTGTCTATACAATTTCATACAACCTCTATAGATAGGGTCAAACAGCACAGTTCATACAATGATGTATTCAAAAACTATAGAATGTATGTTGTTTAAAGTATCTGTTTATACAATTCTTACAACCTCTATAGACATGGTTCATATAACACTACAACACTATTTATACAATGATGTATTCAAAAACTACAACATGTCTATACAATCCGTACAATCTCTATAGATAGGGCCATACAACACTACAACACAATTCATACAATAATGTATTAAAAAACTATAGATTATGTGTAATTTAAAGTTCATCTATGCCATTTTAAGAAATGTAGTGTTATATGGATCTTGTCTATAGAGGTTGTACGCTGTAGTATTTGGATATGAGAAATGTTGTTCTTATCTTTTGGGCTCACATGTTATTATTTTTACAGATCATGCTACACTGGGATATCTTTTTGCTAAGAAAGATGCCAAGGCTAGGCTCATCCGGTGGGTACCTATACTCTAAGAATTTGACCTTGACATTAAAGATAAGAAGGGAATAGAAAATGTTGTAGCAGACCACCTCTCGAGACTTGAAGGAGGGCACCAAAAAAGAGAAGAGGAGGAAATCAATGAGTGCTTTCCTGATGAAGCATTAATGATGGTAGATAATCATTTTCTTCCTTGGTTTGTCGATATTGCTAACTACCTTTCAGGTGGTATTCTTCCTCCCGATCACTCTTATCAACAAAGGAAGCGTTTCATATTCCATTGTTCTCGTTATATTTGGGATGAACCTGTTATATAAAATTTGTGCTGGAAATTTGATTCGCAAGTGCGTTCCTAATGATGAAATGCTTGAAGTTTTGACCCATTGCGATAGTTTAGCATATATAAGACATTATAGAGCGAACAAGACGGCTGCCCACGTTTTGGAATGTGGATTCTTTTGTCCAACCTCGATTAGAGATGCTCGAGATTTTGTGCTGAAGTGTGACAAGTGTCAAAAAGTAGGCAACATTTCGAAGAGTGATGAGATACCACTTTCTAATATCATGGAGGTGGAAATATTCGATGTTTGGGGATTGAATTTCATGGGGACATTCCCATCTTCCTCAGGTAATTATTATATATTGGTTGGAGTTGATTATGTTTCCAGGTGGGTTGAGGCCATAGCTACCCCAACCAATGATGGCAAGGTGGTGCAAAGGTTCCTTAAGAAGATTTTCAATAGATTTGGAGTGCCTCGAGTGATCATAAGTGATGGAGGAAGTCATTTTTGCAACAAGCCTTTTGAAGTTTTGTTAACAAGGTGCAATGTGCATCACCGAGTGACGACTCCTTACTGCCCTCAAACCAATGGCCAAATGGAAGTGGTGAGTAGAGAGTTGAAGAAGATTTTGGAGAAGGTGGTGAGCACTTTGAGAAAGGATTGGGCTTTGAAGCTAGATGACACCTTATAGGCTTGCAGGACAGCTTTCAAGACACCCATAAGTACCACACCATATCCACTTGTGTATGGTAAAACTTGCCATCTACTATTGGAGTTGGAGCATCGAGCCTATTGGGCAGTGAGGAAGTTGAACATGGATTGGAAGCAAGTAGGTGAGAAGAGATTATTACAACTTGATGAATTGGAAGAGTTGAGATTTGATGCTAATGAGAATGTCAAGCTGTTCAAGGAAAGGGAAAATAAGTGGCATTGTGCTCACATCAAGAAGAAAGGGTTCAAGAGTGGGGACTTGGTACTTTTGTTCAATTGACGATTTTGGTTATTTCCTAGAAAGATCAAGTCAAGATGGAGTAGACCCTTCAAGGTTATTCAAGTGTTTCCCCATGGAGATTTGGAGTTAGAAAATGATAAGGGGGAACCATTCAAGGTTAATGGACATCGGTGCAAGCTATACTTTGGAGGGGCATTCTAACAAGAAAGGGAAGTTATCTATTTCCTTTCATCTACTCTCTCATGATTGCATATGGAATGGTCAAACTAATGACCTTAACTTAGCATGTTTGTCTTTTATTTGTTTGTTTTTGTGATCAGTGTTATTTTGCTTTGAGTTGATCATTTTTAGTTTATTTTTTAGTTTGTTTGATCGTTAGTTTGTTTCTCCTTTTTATCTCTTGTTGTTTAGGTAACTTGGTGAAGCTTAAAGGTTTGTTGCACATCCTAGCTTATTGGAGGATCAAAGGAAGAGCGGAAGAATATGTCCTACACCTTGGATTAACGAACACCATCATAAGCCATTCTAACCCTTAATCTTTTTGTGTTTTGTTTTTGTTGTGT
>JAOXYD010141172.1:0-10728 GCA_028565735.1 Pinacopodium congolense
TAGTTAATTGCACCTTGAGAGAGGATAATTAAGCATTAGAAAGTCTTGGGTCAAACACAATTGGATCATTAAGTGAATAGGGAAGCAAAATAGGGATTGAACGACTCCTAATCTTAAACCTTGGTTATCATATTCTCGCACTTTGTCTCGATTGGTTGTTATAACTAGTTTAATTTAATTTATTTTATTTTCCAGTTTATCAATTCTTGAAATTATTTCTTAAACAAAGAAAAATCTACATTAAGTGGTGACTAAACTCAATCCTTGTGGGATCAATATCCGTTGTTTACACAACCCGTATACTTGCGGTTTTGACTATGAAACTAGTAGTTTGGTTTTACAATTAATCAATCAACAGGGTGATAAGAAAGGTGAGTGATTACTTAGAGGCTGGAGATGTAAGAAGGACCATAGTTCAAACCAAATTATAAGTGATGTATAAAAAGGTATAGTTACTATAACTTCTTTTAAGATACTACTTTTTTTTTTCTCAGATAGAACACCAATACTATTGAGGAAACACTTAGTGATGAAAGTTGTGTTCTTACTATGGATGAAGAGCTAAATTAATTTGAGAGAAAAAAGGTTTAGACATTAACATATAGGCCTAAAGATCACCAAATTATAGGTACAAAGTGGGTTTTATTAATAAACTTGATAAATTAGATAATATTATTAGAAAAAGCTAGATTAGTAGCTATGGTTATAAATAAGAAGAATGAATTTATTATGAATATACTTTTACACTAGTAGCTAGATTAGAGACAACTAAAATTTCACTTCCCTTTGCATCTTACATGGTTTTTAGGCCTTTTGAAATGGATTTAAAGAGTGAATTTCTAAGTTTTCATATTCAAGAAGAGGTATATGTAGATCAACCCCTTAATTTTGAAAACTATGATGCACATCATCATATTTACAAACTTTTAAAATCCATATATGGCTTCAAATAAACTCTTATAGCTTAGTATAAAAGGTTAAGTGCATTTCTTTTGTAAAATGATTTTTCTAAGAGAAAAGTAAAAACAACCCTCTTTACTAAGAAATAAAATGAGGATATTTTAATTGTTTAAAATTATTTTTATGATATTATATTTGTTACTATTAATGAAAGCTTATGTAAGGAACTTTCCAAGTGTATGAGTAAGGAATTTGCAATGAGCATGATGGGAGAACTCAATTTCTTCCTTGGCTTATAAATTAAATAAATAAAGGATAAAATTTTCATTAATCAAGCTAAGTATACCAAGGAATTACTCAAAAGTTTTAGAATGGACCAAGCTAAGTCATTAGTAACATCTACAACAACTAAGTTGAATAATTATGAAGAACATAAACCACTAGATGCTAAGTTGTATATAGGCATGATAGGTAGTTTACTTTACCTTACTGCAAGTAATCTTGAATCATCTTTATTATATGTATATATGCTAGGTTTCAATTAAGTCTTAAAGAGTCTCATCGTTTAATGGTCACATGCATATTAAGGTTTTTATGTGGAACTACATCTTTAGGACTATGGTATCCTAAGAATGCATATATAGGTTTAGTCAATTATTATGATATAGATTATGCTAGTAATATTTTAGACATAAAGAGTACATTAAGAACCTACCAATTCTTAAGAAATACATTAGTGTATTAGTTTAATAAAAAGAAAAAAATTAGTTGTTTTGTCAATGGAAGCAGAGTATGTAGCAGTCAATAATTGTTATGCATAAATACTTTGGATTAGGCACAAACATAGTGATCATAGAATAAAGCTTAATAAGATCCCTAATTAGTTGTGATAATACTAGTGCCATATGTCTAAACAAGAATTCAATTCAACATTCTAGGGTAAAACATATTGAGATTAGGTATTATTTCATTGGAAATCATGATCAAAATAGTGACATTGAATTGGAATTTGTTGATACACAATACTAATTAGCTAATATTTTCACTAAAACAATGAATGAGGATAGGTTTTGCATGATTATGAGAGAATCAGACATCATCGATGGTAGGTCACTTTGAAAATTTTGTAATTGAATGATCTTACATCCTTCATAACAATTAGTTTATAATAATTGACATATTTTTAACTATTTTATAACAATTTGATGGTGTCAAAAAAGGGAGAGGTTAGTGCGATATTAGATGTTTCATATAGGGGGAGTCAACTTTTAAATATTGTTTGTAAGTCAAAATTTAAATATTACTTATACTTATGATTTATATTTTTTAATACATATTATGTAAAATATGTGGTTTCGGTGCATTGCATGCAATATATATATTTTTTATGCATAATATGCATAATATTAGTGAATACAAATTTTTTAAGTATAAAGATGCATAATATGTGTTTTTGATGGACTTTATAATTCTAAGTCCCTTTTATGCCTTATTGTTCCAAAATGAATTGATGCATTTGTTTAAGGGGAGTATAATTTGCTTTAATGTATGAATTAAGGGGGAGTGTGATTTACATGATGAATATATATAGTGTTTAGATTTAAGGAAAATGATGACCATTTGATTGAATATATTTATTTTTTAGATGTGATTTTACTTCTTAATATTACATGCTTTGACATCATGAAAAATGGAGAGATTATTGAAATAATAGATATTTCAATCTGGTTTTGATAATGCAAAACATGCTTGTTTTTAAGCTAATGATTTTATCTATAATATGAGGTTTGAAAGATAGGTACATTTGGCATTGAACGTAAAGTGGGAAGTTAGAACTTAAAGACTAAAATTGAGGAAAATGTAGGATCAAGTGCTTTAGAAGCTTAAAAACCTTTAGATAGGTAGTTTGAAATAGGTTGTATGTTTTACTTGAATACTTGATCACCATACAATCTCAAAATTGGACTTATAACTGTATAAGTTTTCAAAACTATATAAAATTTTCACATGGTAAGGCAAATGTTATGTTTGAGTTTAATTGATATATTTTGGTATTTAGAATCATGTAGGGAATGATTTTAAATTTATATTAATTATTTTTTAGGCAAAAACAGTGATATTGGAAGTTTTGAAAATATTGGGAAGATTGGAAATTTTTAAAAACTTGAAAATGTGCTTAAATTGTTATAAACTAACACACATTTTATGTTTTATCTTATTTTAAAGGTCTTGTTATTTAAAATGACTTTGTTAAAGTTTTAAAACTTGTATAAATTATTTTGTAAGTAAAAAGATTGGTTTTAAGAAGTTAATTCTTGAGTTGTGTAATTAGTAGATGATGCAGTTTGAAGGTTAAGGTTCTTATAAGTTTTAAATAAAATTAATCCTAAATTGCAAATATAATCATGCTAAGACCATAAATAAGGAAGTGCACATATCCTATTATAGTATAGCTACTATAAATCCATTTTGTCTATCCCATAGGGGTTATTAATAAACTGCTAGTAATCTCCTTCTCTCTACTATCTAACCTATTCAAAATTAATGATTAATTTTAATGATTAACTAAATTAAACTAAATATCTAACTAATAATTCTAAATTAATTTCACTAGATTAAGATGCAATTAAAGAAGTTAAGATCTAGATGATTAATCTCTTTAAGATATGTTCATGTTCATCGTTTAACCTTAATTCAATGTATTCTCTAAAATTGCTTAACTTGTAGATTCTCCAAGGTAAATCATACTCTCTCTTGAGTCATACAATTCCTATCCATTTTAATAAATTAATTGTAAGTTATCCTTATCTCAAAATATCAATTTGAACCATTAACCCGGTCTATGAAACTTATTGTTTTGATTAGATTCACACCTAATCCATAAATCTTATGTAAGCCTTTCTCAAGTCTTCATGTTAGATTCATTACCTATGAGTTAATTTATTCACATAGATGATATTTCGATCTAAATACATGAAATAATACAATAAGAATTAAAACTCACATTCACATAACAATCAAAACCCATTTCATTAATCCTAGAGATAAATTTGAAAAAAAATCTAGAAATTCCACATTAAATCAAAGGAATAATATAAAACACCACATCTTAAGATTCATAAACATCTAGGCCCTACAAGAATTTTATTCCTAAATATATTAAAAGAAATAACAATAATCAAAGAAGAAATAGCGTTTGGAAAGCTTATTATCATAATGCTTGAATTTTTGAATCTTTAATGACTACTCCTTGAAATCAATCTTGATCTTCAATCCCTTGATATTTAGATCTAGTTCTCATCTTCAATTTGGTCCGAAGTTTTGTAAAGATTGTTTAGGAATGGCCCTTGGTCCCTTAACAGTGGCTTGAGGCTTCTAAGTATAAAAAAGCATGAGAAAAAGACCAAGAATTGAATTAAATACCAAAATAACCAAATAATCCCACAACCATGCCTCATAAGCTTCAAATTTTTTATTAGTACAAAGTCCGTAGAGTGAAATTATACACTTTATTTAAACAAGCACACACAAACACACATTTTCTTATGATAAACACTAAACTACACTCTATTATAAATTAAAATAACAATCCATGTAAAATGTCCTTAGAAAATTAACATTGAACAGAAAGAGTAACTTAACATACACACTTTACTTAAAAATGAAAGGAAATGAAAAATTTTTTGGGTTAGAAATCACTCAAGAGTTGATCAATGTTTACTAAATCAAACATCAATTTTACTGGAATACCACACTTAATAATCAACTAATAATGAAAATAATGTAAGATAAAATATCTAAGCAACAATTCAAGTGTGTATGGTACATAATATGACATGATAATCTTCTACCATTCACTTAATATGATTTGAATGCTCAAAGAAGAGGAATCTGAGCTTGTTTCTAATTCATGAATAACATCGTTACGTACAAACTTTTACTAAAAAGTTAAATCAAGATTGATAAAATAAAATAAAATAAAAATAAATAGAAATCCTATATGATGAAACTTTTTTAAAAAATTTATAATTAAATGAAAACAAAAATTAACTTCAATGAAAAAAATAAAAGAAAATAAAACTTGGTTGTATTGTTAAGTCCATGTGTCTAACCATCAAGCATCATCTATGGGAGGAGGCAGTGGGTGAAGAAATTGCATGTATTTCATCCATATTTTTTATCACTCCTCCTATTAGTCTCACTGTAATTAAAACTAGAGTAAGAGTAAATAACTATATTTATGCCTAACATCTATAATCCATAAACCATATAATCATTTACAAACACTACAATGACCATACAAATAGGTAATTTTGGTTTAAGAAATAAGTCATTTAATGTATTCCATAATATCTCAAATTCAAGGCTTAAAAGACATTCAAAATCATCAACCTTTTAGTGTAAGATGTGATAATAACATTTGTAATTTAATGTTTGATCATAATGGGAAACATAGTAAGGTGCATCATGAATTGGAATTGTCACATAAACTATCTTGCATAACTTATAGAGATATCAATCCTAAAACAAGAAGACATATGCTATCCATGAACACTCCACTATGTAAGATCAATAAATTTCATCACCTTAAACATTCATAAATATAATTAGCACCACAAATTGGTTAAAAAAATTTCCACATAATGTTGAGAAATAATAAATGGTTTTGTGAGAGTAAGGAATCAAGGAATTGCATTTAAGTCAAATAATGCATCAACAATAATAAAAATGGTAAGAACAATTCTCAAAATTTTCATAAACACATAGTTATGTGAATAATGATCCAAATTTGATCTTGGGAGAGATGTGAGATGATAAACATAAGATAATATATATGTTAGATCACTATAAATCAAAACATAACTTAGAGATTAAAGGAAAATCTTAAGAATATGACCAATAATACTATGTCCACATTCAAAGTCTAGATGACAATGAAATCACCCAAAATTTAGGTGTTTAATCTTAATATTGAGTCTATATATTCATGATTTCATTTAAAACTTTGGAATTGATGCACTAATACCACTTCAAAAGGATCATTTGAGATTGGAAGATATGAGAGGATCAATATTTTCACTTAATTTCTATTCCGAGGACTCTCTAACTCATTAAAAAAAATCATTTATAGTCAACATAAATGTAGCAACCAAATTTGATTAAAAAAATCCTAATAGACTTAAAACACACAATCATATGTAAATGCAATCAAACAAAACATGTTAACTTGCAAAACTAAATGTAACATCTTATAATAATTGAAATTAAAAGCAATCAAAATAGATGAAAAAATGTTGGGTTGCCTCCCAATAAGTTCTTCTTTAAGGTCTTTTAGTTGGTCTTAATTTTAGAGAATTATGAATTTCTTTCTCAATCCATACCATTGGTTATTTTTATATAATACTAGATGGTTCACCGAAACTAACTGAGCTACAACACCTACCATTTGATGTCTCCCTTCATCTCCTTTAGCTTGTGTGAAGTACCTTGGAAAAAGATCTTGATATCCCATCTTTTGCATGTAATAAAAAATTATTATATTAATAAAATTAATTTACATAGGTATCTATTTTTCTTCTTCAGAAATTTCAACATTAACAACACTTTCTATTTCCTCGTCCACCTCAATCCTTAGCTTCCCTTCTCATATGGATAATTCCTTTGTAGCTTATTCTCTTATCTCAAATTTCATAATAGTAACCATATTTTCTTGTTTTTTTTTTCTACAATGAGTTAAGCTAGCTATTTTAATTGTGTTTCCAAGTTATGTAAGGAAGTCTATATTCTTTTGGATTGACCTTTTATCATAGATAAGGAAGTTAATCTTGATTTCTCTTCTTGTTGAACTAGTTGCTCAACCTATGTTCTTAATTTATGGATAAAGGTCTCGACAGTTTGGAACTAAGAGTTTATTATGATATAGCCTTGTATTATAGCTCTCTCAACCTTAATTCTTCTTCCTACTATTGATAATAATCCAATGAAGGTCGCTTAGAAAAACTTAGATCAATATATGTTACATTGTAGGTGTTGCTCCAATGGTTATTGCAAACCATTCCACCTACTCTTTACCTATCAATTGAAAGTCCTTAGTCATCTCGTAGTTGGTATTCTTGCCACTAATTACTTTTTCATGCCATTATATTGACTACCTGCACTTCAAAGCTCCATACATAAGATTAATAAAAGAACTTCTACATAATTGAACATAAAGAGAAAAATAAAGAAAAAAATGATTATTCTAGCAAGGATAAAAATTTTTTAATACCGAAGATAGTCCCCAACAAAAAATTGATGTGGTCTAAGGGTAGTTATAAATTTTAAGTAAAGTGAATCATAAATATCAAATATAACAATAGTAAGATCACAAGTAGGCAAGTGCACCTATCGTATAATAGTGTAGCTACTATGAGTCCATATTATTAATTCCACAAGGATTATTAATGAACTACTAGAAGTCACTTTCTCTCTACTATTTAAATTATTCAAATTTGATAATTGATTTTAATAATAAACTAAACATCTAACGAAATTTTCCAAAGCAATTTCATTAGATTAAGATGTGATTGAAGAAGTTAGGACCTAGATGATTGATCACCCCCATGAAATGTTCTTATTCATTGTTTGATCTTAGTTCAATATATTCTCTAAAATTGCTTTGCTTATAGATTCTCTAAGATAAATCATACTCTCTATTAAGTCATACAAGTCCTATCTATCTTAACAAATTAATTGGAAGTTATACTTATCTAAAAATATCTACTGGGCATTAATGCATTTTATGGAACCTATTGTTTTTATTAGATTCAAACCTAATCTATAAATCTTATGTAAGCCTATCTCTAGTTCTTCATGCTAGATTTATTACTTATAAGTTGATCTATTCACATAAATGATCTCTCAATCTAAATACATTAAATCATATAGTTAGAATTTATACTTGTATTTATGTAACAATCAAAATAAATTTCATTAACCATAAAGATTAATCTAAGAAAAAAAATGGAAATTCAATAATTAATCAAAGGAAAAATATCAAACACAACATTTTTGGATTTGTAGACATCCAATCCCTATAATAATTTATATCATAAAAATTTTGAAAGAAATGACAATAATCAAAGAAGAAATAGGGATTGGAAAGCTCATTCTGATGATACTTGAATCCTTGAATCTTCAATGACTAGTACTGAAAATCAATCACGATCTTCAATCCCTTGATGTCGAGATCTAACTCTCCTCTTTAATTTACTTCAAAATCTTATAGAGATGGCTTCGAAATGGCCCTTGGTCTCTTGGTAGAAACTCTAAGCTTCCAAGGATAATGAAAAAAGGGCCTAGAATTGGCTTAAATACCAAAAGTGGCTGATAGTCCCACAATAACGGCTCATAGTTATGGGACAAGGCTATTCTCTTTTGTCAAGATCTCATGGCTAGGTTCATAGTCATGAGCCTTTTCCCATTTTTCTTAGCTTGGTCTTTTCTTGATGGAATCTCCATGTTTTGTCCCATGGCCTTGATATTTTTTGTGAATTTTAATGATTTTATGCTCTTTCTCATTTTTACTCTACAACTTATCTAATTCCAAAAGTGCCTCTAATTGCTTATAAAAAAACTATAAAAATATACACATTCATATAAAACAACATAAGCAACATCTTATTCAAGAATTAGCCACATATGCATCAAATCAACATAGAAATATCCCTCAAAACTAAGATTATAATCATGAAAGTATGCCTAAAATATTTGTAGATTGGGCATTACTAGTAGAATCGAGAAACTTGATTGGTCGACTTGTTTTCTCTTATGTGGTCAACCAATTAAATAGGTTAGTTGATCAGTGGTCGGTTAACTAATCCATTGGGTTGGTTAACCAATCATTTTCCCAAACGCCTAACGACTAGTTTAGTTTTAATTTAATGACTTTTATGTCCTTTTAATGGCTAGGAAATTTATATAATGGATATTTGATCTTGATAATACTATAAATAAGAGGTCTAATGTTAGTTGAATACTCTTTATAAAGTTTTAATGAGTTTTTTAGTATAAGAAGTTATCAAAGCTCCATTGAGTTGTTTTTTGAGCATCCATTGTAAAAATTGTATTCTTGAGCTAAAGTTATGTCTTTTATGATTTCAATTTAACAGGTTTTATTTTTTAAAAGCTTTTAAGAAGGTTTTTCATTTACATCATTCATCCTAGAAAGTTTGTAAGCCCTTTGGTTAATAAATTATCAAATAAAAAGCTTTTGAATTGTAATTTATTTACAAATGGTCTTTTTGATATTGTTGTGTTAGGATTGATTAAAGGGTTGCTCTTTACCTTTAAAAAGAAATTTTGAAAGGTATTCTTCTTCGTCACTAAAGAAACATTATGTTTATAAAGGGTTTGTATTAACCCAAAGAAGATTTATAAACTTGTCTTCTATCGATGGTGAAATATCTAATAAGATTGTTAGAGAATGGACGTAAGGAATTGACATTATTGTTGAATCAATATAAAAATTGATTAATTATCCTCCTTACCTAATCTTTCAATTGCTATTAATTTTGTACTTGTCTTATATTAATTTTGTGAGCATTTGGGCTAACCATCATCATAACATTTAGGTTGAATTGTGTACTTATAAAGTCAGTTTAGGTGGTTAGCTTAGAAAAATTTTAAAATACAGAATTCATTTCCCTCTTAGGTGACACTAGAAATTATAAATCATAATGGTAAATTTAGGTGCATCAACCTTTCTTCTAGCTAGAAAGACCAAAATACTAGCATATCTTTTTTTATTTGATGGAAATGATTATCTATATTAGAGAACTAGGAAAAGATTCTTCTTAATGGTTGAAAGTGTTGACATGTGATAAATTATTTCAAATGGCTTGTTCATTCCCATTTAAATAAAAATTCCCAAACTAAAAGAAGAATGGGATTCCTTAGATATGAAACTCGTTTCCTAGAATAGCAAGGATATTCACATTCCATTTTATGTAATAAGAAGAAATGAATTTAATATATTTCCTATAAGTGAAATAGTTTATGACATATAAGGGCATAAATCTAGTTAAGGAGAGCAAAGTGGACATGTTAAATATATACACTAGGTTTATCAACATTATTGATAGGGGTCAAATTGATATGATTTTTATGGTTAATTTGTTGAATTATGATCCCTAAATTAGTGTTTAATTGTTTAATTGATGCCCTATAATATTTGATTTATAGAATGGAGCTTAATGATGAAGATTGGAGAAAAAACATCAAAGAACACCTCTTGTTGCTGACTATTAATGACCCCCTGGAGAGGGTGCCGTTGCTGAAGAACAAGGGGCTATTTAGCTCTCCAGAAGTCAGGCTATAACAGCACCATGAGAGGGTGTCGTTGTAAGGTGGTAGGGTGCCGTTGAACTCCAAGTCAACAATTGCAGCTTGGTGTCTTACAGAGTTCAAACTTGGCGTGATATCAATTAATTCCCTTGTCTTCTGGCATGTGAGGGGTGATCTTCCAAAGTCTACATAGAGCCAAAAAAAACAGATAACACACATCAATTAGGTAGGAATCCGATCAACTTAGTGTGAGAAGCTCTAGCTTCTCTCTTCTTATTCTTCCTTGAAAACTTAAGCTTCAAACTGTTAGATTCGAGTTTTTGATTGAATTTTTGAGTTCTGTAAATTAGAGATTGCAGCTAAGATCCATATCTAAGTTTCTAAATCATCATAGGGGGTTTTCTAACTCAGGTTGTCCATTATATTATCCTATTTTTTGGATTAAATCAAAGACTAAGTTCTTATGTGTATATCTTTGCATATGCTTTGATTTTCTTGCTAGAT
>JAOXYD010141202.1:0-10727 GCA_028565735.1 Pinacopodium congolense
AAGTCATGCACTGATGTTTGGGAGAGAAAATTATGACATATCAATCAACTGGACATACATCAGTCGACCGAACCACCTAATTTCGATATATCGGTGACTGGACTAGGACATCGGTCAACTGAACCACCTCATTTTGATAAGTCGGTCAATCGGACTAGGACATCGGTCGACTGAACCACAATGGTAAAAAAATAAAAAACTAAAAAAACACATACAAACAGTAAACAATAAAACATAAACCATAAACAATTGAAAAATAAAAAAATAACTATCTAGTTATCGAAATCCATATGGTTTTTGTCATGTGAAAGTTGTTGTTTTTGTAAGCAATTGAGAAATTGTTTAGGCGGTCATAGTAAAAATAAGAAATATGTCCACGATAGTCATGATACATGTAAAACAATGGAGTGTAGGTCCTATATGCATTCCTATAATCATTTCTATGTCTAAGATCATCATAAAAACTTTGTTAAATATTTTGCCTAGGATCCGTGAAGGTCTTGTACCATTAAATCGATGTTAGGAAATTTTTCTAGGTCTTGATGTGTATATGAATGCATGATGCTTAGGTTGCAGTCTAATAAGTGCATTTTGAACATTCCTAGGGGTATATTCATCTTCTAAATTATTTTCATTCATAAAAACAATCTTAATAATAGATGCCCCATTTTCATTACTATACCCTAAACCATTTTTATTATTTTCAAACTTTTAAACACTCAATAAAGTATCTAGTTGTCCTTTTCCCTTAATTTTTCAAGTGATTCCTTAAGGGATTCAATTTCTTTCTTTAGGGACCTATTTTCATGTGCAAGCTCATCATTGTCTTTATTAATCAAGGTCATATCTTTTATAAGCTCATTATTTGTCGATTTACACACATCTAATTCTTCTAAAGCTTTCTTATGCTTATCATGCAATTCCTTGTTCATTTTAGTTAATTCTTCTATGTGTTATAACGCTTCATAATGCGTATAAACACATTCATCTTCACTAGGAGGAACACACCTTTTTGTGCATCATAAAACACGTATTGGCTACTTCTTCTTCTTCGGAATCACTACATTCGATCCAAGAGGCTTTCAATTATTTCTTTTCTTGAAGCCTTTCTTTTCTTTCTTCCATGCCTTCTTTTCCTTCTCAACTTTTTCTTCTTCTTCTTCTTATAGGTGTGGGAATTGCAATCTCAAATGAAAACATGTTATGTTAGATAACTTATATTTTGAATAAGATTTTCCTACATAGCTTAACACTAGAATAGGTCTTACCTTGATCTTTTAGTGCACTTATAATATTATTAAAACGAGCATACATTGAACAAATAGTCTCATCATGCATCATACGAAAAAGTTCATAATTGTGAGTAAGCATACCTATTTTGGTCTCCTTGACTTGATTAGTACCTTCATGAGTAATTTTAAGAGTATTCCATATATCATATGTAATTTCACACATTGCAATCCTATCGTATTCTTCCATGCTTAAAGATCAATACAAAATATGCATAGCCTTACTGTTCAAAGATATGGACTTCTTTTCATCTAGGTTCCGCTCATTCTCTTTCTTTAGGACTATTTCATTTCCTATGAGTTTGGTAGGCATAGAAAATGGTTGAGTTACCATTTTCCATAAATTAATGTTTTCCCCCATCAAGTAACACCTCATCTTATTCTTCCAATAAATATAATTGTTACCATTAAAGAAAGGTGTTCTATGTGGATTATGATCATCTAAAGTAGATGAAGACTCTATGAAATTCATAAAACTAATTCATTGGAATTAAAAATCTATGTGACACCTATCCTCTGATACCAATTGTTGGACCTAAATGACACCTACAAGGGGGTAAATTAGGTTCCAAGAAAATTTTAAGTAAAAAACACATGAATAAAATCAACAATAATTTGCAAAAGCTAAATAATTAATTATGAAATAAATAAGATAAAAACCACTTGTAATTATTGAAAGTAAGATAAGAAATACAAACATAAAATTGATTACAACTTACAAACCATTTTAGGCTCAAGGATAACCCACTTTTATTTTTCAAGGCTCAAGAATAATCTTTCTTCCTTTTTTTTTAAGGCTCAAGAATAACCTCTCAAATCCTTTTTATAAGCTTAAGAATAACCTTACAAATTCTTTTATGGCTCAAGAATAACCTCACAATAAACAAATAAAGCTTGTACTTACTTATCAAAAGACTCAAAACAAAATACATGGAAAGTTATATGCTCATTTTTCAAACTCGATATGCTATGTTGTAATTCATTAATTGCTCCTTGCTTCTTCTCCCTTTTATATGGAAAAATGAGGTAAATAACCATTGAAGTGAATTAATCTTGAATCTGAACGTTGTCTAATGTTAGTGATCATTGTATAAACTTTGTAACTGTTGTAAAAATCTTCTATCAGTTGAGTAATATGACCATTACGAATAATCTATTGTGAAATCTTCTTTGTTCAGTCGACCGATAGGCTATGTTCAGTCGACCGGTCTTCTAAATTTGTTCATCCGATTAACCAGTCTTTGTATCCAGTCAATTGATCTCCTCAATGCGTTCATTCAGTCAACTAATTGCTATGGTTCTGTCAACCAATCTGCCTTTGGTTTACTGATACTCGTTTCAGCATTGGCATTCAGTCGACCGATCTGTATTCGGTTGACCGGTCCTCCACTTATCTAGACAATCAATATTCTTGCTTAAATGCTCCAATAAACCTATCCTTCTACACATTTTTAAAAAAATATCAATAAAAAAGATGTTTTGTCATCATCAAAATAAGGTGGAACCTCCTTTAGTTCAACAAGGATGAATCAATAAATAAATTGATATGATTAATGAATTGGTAAATTGGTTGTGTTGGTAACACTTGTGTATTAATTCTTGGATTTTATGAACTGGGTAAAGCTTGTTTGAATTGGAGTTGTATGAATTGGTTAGATTAATATGTTAAGGTAATTTAATAAGATGAATAAATCCGGTTGTGATAAATTATAAAATTTGTGTTATGATATGTTTGGTATTGATTAGTTTGTGATAAAACGTGTTAGAATGGGCTAAAAATTAAATTGGAATAAGTTTGGATGGTTTTAGGCTAAACTGAGTCAAAGAAGCTCTAATCACAGAGGAATTAGTCGATCGATCAATCGACTAATTGAAGTAGATCGGTTGACCGAACCTATGTGTTCAATCGACTGAATTTGACAAAAATAAAACAATAACTTAGCAATGTTCAGATTTTGCAATAGTAATAACATTTGATATTAAAGAACGTTGGGCAATGGCTATAAGGCCTTAAAATGGGTATAAATATGTGTTGATTATGTGGTTTGTGATATGAAAACTTTATGGAAGATTCATACAAGTGTTTTGAGTATTAAAGAGTGCTTATAAGCTTTTGGAGAAGTTGTATGTTGAGTTTGTTTATGCATTCATTCTTAAATTTGGTGTGAGCCCCCAAACATCTTAGTGAGTTAATAAAATGATGTTTGTAAGGGTTTTTATAGTTGCGTAGGGTTAGAAAATTAAGAGTAGAATTGTTGTAGGTTATTCTTGAGCCATAAAAGAATAGTGTTATGAGGTTATCCTTTTACCTTAGAAAAGGGAGTGATAGGTTATTCCTTAATCTTAAAAGGAAGAGTGATAGATTATTTCTTAGCCTTGAAAGAAAGAGTGAAGGTTATCCTTGAGCCTTTAAAAAGGATTGTATTACTAACCTTGTATTTGTTTTGGTGTAATAATGCAAAATTCTCAACAAGTAGTGATAAGGACTAGATGTAGAGGTAAGTGAACCACTGTGAACTATGATAAATCATTTGTGTCTCTCTTCCCTTTCTATTTTACTTTTATACACTTATTTTATATTTTTTAATTTATTTTTATTATTTAATTTGAGTAATTAAATGTTGTTTAACTTCTGCAATTAAATAAATTGGCAAAGGATTAGGTTGTATAACTTAAAAGAATTTTTAAATACCTAATTCACCCCATCCTCTTAGGTGCGATAACATTCACTTAAAAAAGAATAACTAGAAAGAGTTAATCCATTTACTTGTCTACCTTAATGATTAATGAATTTAGCCATACATAACATTTATCAAACACAAGAACAAAAATAAAAAATTCATAACCATTGATGAAAACTAAAAGTTAAGATATGAAAAGAGTAAAGAGTATGAGATACATCTGAAATTTTAATATCCCAATTGTAAAATGGCTCCAATCTCTTGAATGTACTCCTAAAACTTTTAAACTCGCAACTTGATGTCTCTACTTCATAAGTTAAAAGAAAAACTATTTAAGAATAAACTAAAACTATTAAACTATCTACCATATTACACTAGTAGATAGCTAATTTAGGTTTTAGGGTTAAGTGGAGAGTGAAACATCTGAATTTCTCATAAAAGTCTAGTTAGAATAATGGCCCTTTGAGTCAAGGAACAATGACTACATTTTAAGATATCATTAGTTCACTATTTTTAATTTGATCATCAATAGCAGCTTGTAGGATCTGAAGCAATGCCATTATAGATAACTGTTTATCTTTTGAATTCAACTACTAATATCAATTATGCCAATCTTTAACAATGTTGGTTCTTTATATATGCCACTGTTGGTACTTTGTCAAACTTGTCTAAACTTCATCTTTTCTACTCCTAGCTCCTTAATTAAACATGAACCTTCGTATTAAACAAAAATACATATAAATAAGGCAAACTACTAGATATATAGGGGTGAAAACATATAAAATTATAGCTTAAAAATCTATATAACACCTCTATCAATCGATCACTCCTTAGATATTGATCAACCATTCTTTCTTGGAAATAGTTTTTAAACACTTTAAAAAATTATCTATCTTTTCCCAAAACTCCCAAAACACATTAAAATAATTTTTTTCAAAAATTATTGACTAAAACTTATTCAAAACTTCCAAAAAAATAATTGATACATCAAGATGTTTTTAAAAATTTTCCTTTTGATTTATAAATGCTATATTCAAAATAACTAAGTTTAAACTTAAATGCATGAGTTAATCCATAAACACATTAAGAAGATCAAGATAAAATTTACAA
Source organism: Pinacopodium congolense (assembly GCA_028565735.1). NCBI lineage: Eukaryota > Viridiplantae > Streptophyta > Magnoliopsida > Malpighiales > Erythroxylaceae > Pinacopodium > Pinacopodium congolense. The sequence continues at coordinate 5,081 of JAOXYD010141202.1, forward strand.
TAAAAAATATATAAAATATTCTATTTAATATTATCTATCTTAATCTTGATCCTTTATTTAATAATTTAGTCTTTATGTGTCATTAACTTTGGATCCAATTTGTATTGTTGCTTTCCTTTCACATTTACATCTTTTCAAAATATTTATTAAAAAAAAGATACAGAGACCATTAGTAGTAAAGATATTTTGACATAATCAAAACATAGATTGAAACCTCCCTTGATTTGATATCATCATTTCCAAAGATTTGATAATTCAAATAAAATATTGTTCCCTTTACACAATTATTAAGATAGACTAAGCGATTCCCTATGTATAGTTTCAATGTGAAACATATATAAAATAAGAGAATAGACTTCTTTCGAACATGTTTTCTAGATCTTCCAAAACTCCCACTTCCTCTCAACTCCTTCTAGTGATATTCAACATGTTAGCATTAATCTATAATTTCAAAAGTGATTTATTAATTGCTGCTTCAAATGTTATTCAAAATAGTTTATTGACACGACAAGCTAGAGAAAAAGTATTTAATGACTAGAGCTTGTTTATCTAAAACTTCAGTCATATCAAAGCCACTAAACCAATGCGTATATATCTCGAATACTCCTTTACACATAAGTTACAAATTCCTCTAAGCCAGTTTTCAAAAGAAGCCTTATGATTCCTTTGGCATTTAAAATCTAGATAATTACCATATGTTTCAGTGTCTCGATTTCTTTCATTCATTTGTTCCAAATTAAAAAAAAATCTTATAACAATATTTTCTTCAAGTTCCTCTCCAAGTTTGATTAAAAAAACTATTAACTAAAACTCTTATAAGAGCTTATGAAAATTATTATCCATTAGAAAAATAAGGTAACTTTATGCTCACTACCCCCTCTCTTTCCAACTAATCCTTATATTGTTTGGTTCTTCCAATCTCTTATCCATCCTAACTTAAGAACCCAAACTCTCTATGTTCACCTGAAAGTTTCATCCTTATCACACATTTTCATTTAATCTTGCTAATAACTTTTGAAACCATCTTTAATTGTTTGTAACGAGAGTTTTAAGCCTTAATAATTAAAAGAAATCATACTATGGTACAATTAAAAATTTTAGCTTAACTCGTAGTTCCTAGACTCAATAGCAACACATAGGCCCCATTATTTCAGCTATATAGCCAAAGGTATTTCAACCTTGAAGAAAAAGTAAAGATGGATGAAAATCACGTTAATGGAAGTAGGAGTGTTGTAGCAAAAGTGGTGTTTACTTAAAGATCAAGTTGATGGATGAAAGATTAAGCTTTAAGATAGTAAAAGTGATAGGTTTTGATTTGTATATCTTATTATAAGTCATATCTTAATATTTCTATAGTCCTATCTTGCAATCTAACTGTATTCTAATTTTTGTCTAATCTAATCCAAGACCAACCAAAGGCAAGTGCACCTTAACAATAAGTAATATAAAATGATGAAACATTGAGTGTCATCTCCCTAGGGCTCTGAGTATAACACTAGATCAATTAATGTCAATTAACTAGACCAATCCAAATTGTTGATTAAAAGAAATAAAAAGGAACAAACGAAAATAAAATAAACAATGATCAATCTAAACACAAATTAATGAATTAAGAATCTAACAAATGATAAATTTGTTGAGGCTTTAGATTTGAATGGGTTAACCACCAAGAAACAAAATGTTGGATATATTTAAGGCATTCATCATGAAAATAAGATATAACTACTGATCATGGAAATATATTTTCTCCTTTAAAATCAATTTATCTATTTCATTTATAAGCAAATGGGAATGAAAGGAATTAATCTCAAGGTGCTTAAACCTAAGTTTCTTATATCTAAGAACCCTCACAAAATCCTTTAAATTTAATCAACATCTAAATTAAATCATGTCACCTAATTAATCTTTCAACAATTAAAAGATCATAGTTATAGGTCTTTCAACCATCTAAAAATCTAACTAAGATGGCTAATCCAAGTAAGATTAAACCAAGCTCTTTAATTAAGAAAAAATCATTCAAACATATAAACCCATTTAATCTTAACCCTAGGTAATTAAATTAAGCACACGTGTTTTACAATGGAAACAAAAATATAATAATAAAAACACATATCCATTGATGAAAAATAAGAGTACACAAAATAAGAAAGAAAGATAAATAAATACATCTGAATTTAATCTATTCTATTGAAATCCCAATCTTTAATCCACCTTGAATGCTCTTAAGGACTCCAATCTAATTGCCAAATGCAAATAAAGAATAAAAAACAAAAACAAAAACCTAAACTAAACTGTAACTACAAATAAGAGTTAAAACTTTTCTCTCTTTTTTAATCTTGTAAAAAATCTCCCTTGTTCTATGTTTTTTACTCCTTTTTATATTTCTTTGGTAGCTACTAGGGTTTAAAGGACACCCATGTGTGATTTGTAAACTTTACCCATCAAAAACATTAAAAATGACTCATAACATTATCTTCAACAATGATCTATTTTGCCATTGAAAGGCATCATTTTTCTCTTAGAATCAGACTTCAACGGTGGTTAGTAGGACATCAGCAGTGCCATTTATCCCCAATGTAAACCACTTTTGATCTATTGTTCTACACCATCCTTACTCCTTTTTTTTCTAATTTCAATCCATCATCTCTAAAATCATCTTAAACCTAAAACATAACGAAATGAGCTCATGAATAACATAAAAGTATGCTTTAAATAAGTAAAAATACTAAATTGTATGTCTTGAATCTCATGTAAATTTCCCATTAACATGTTAATAGGATCACATCATGGATTGTGCACTCATGACTAGTATTTATGCATATAGGATATATAATCAAGATGAATTGGGTGTGAATGGATTTTAAAGATCCTCTTGATATACTAAAACTTTTTGGAGAAGAGGTTTCATATGTATGTGAAAATTAGTGATCGAGGATAATGTAATAAGATTGTGTAAATGGGTTAAAGGTTGTGTGAAATGATGTGTTTTGGAAAATGTTATAACAAGTTTTGAGGTTAGATTAAGTGAATATGTGTCAATGTGTTAAGACTTATGTGAAAAAAGAGGTTAAGTTATGCAAATGTGATAAATGTGCTAAAGGCTATAAGAATAAATGTTTAAAAATATGTTAAGATGTGTTGAGGGTTGATAAGAAAGCGTTAAAAAGTGTTTGAACATGTTAGGATTTGTTTTTGGGATGACTTTTAGATGTGTTGATGAATAAAAATTTTGTAAAGAACCAAACTGTGCAGGGATTGATCGACTAATTAACCAATAATGGTCGACTGGTAACTCATCAACCAATGGAGTTTGTTTGGTCAACCAGTATGCATGATTTTAGGTGATTGGCCAACTCATAGGCATGTATCAGTCGAGAACCCAATGTTCAACCGATACATGTGGCTCAGTTGATCAATGTTCGTAGCGAATGTGCTCTAACTGTTATTAGTCAACCAGTATGCATGATTTTAAGTGATTGGTCAACTGATAGGCATGTATCAATCGAGCACTCAATGGTCAATAGATACATGTGGGTCGGTTGACCAATGTTCATAGCGAATGTGCTTTAACCGTTATTTCTCAAAGGAAAATGAAATAATACAATTTTAACGTTATGTAACAGTCACAGATAGCTAATTAGCCAAACTTTCATTATAAATAAGTGTGTTAGGTAGTGTGTAAAGCATCTATTGAATGTGTAGTGAAGTCAAGTGTGTGGTAAACACAAAAATAAGGGTTTTCATCTTCTTCTTCTTTTTTTGTGAAGTTTGGTATTGTTTTTGTTTGGATTATTATATTCATCTTTTAGTATATTTGTGAACCCCTTAAACACTTTAGGTTGTGAAGTGTAACATTCTTTGTAAAGTATAATTATAGGGTGATGAAATTGTGAAGTGAAAGTTATAAGGGTTTACCTAATAACTCGTCAAAAAGGGGAAGTGATTGTAATATTTTTTTAATAACGAAATTTCCAACAAAGTATTGGAAAGTAGAAATAACTGTAAGGTTAGACAATTAACCATTATAAATCAATTTGAGCATTTATCTCCCTATCTATTTTTATTTTCAAGTTTTTTTTGTTTAAGTTTGTATTTTTATATATTTTTGTTTAATTGTTAGTAATTTAATTATATCATATTGATTAAATACATTATTTAAGCTTCTGCATTTCAATTTATATTAATATTTATTAAATTGATTTAGCTTCCATATTACCAGGATTTAATAATAAATTATTGATTAGGTGTAAAACACATTAAAAATTTTTGAAAACTTAGCATTACCTAATTCATCCCTTCCCCTTAGATGCCACATAAGAACCCATGATAACATTTTTCAAGACTTAGATGAAGTTGAACTTATACAACTTGACATTACTCTATTAGAGTCTAATGAACCTGACTACCTAGTAAGTTCATTGACATATCATAAACAACAGCAAAAAAGAAAATGAAGAACTATGGAATCTTACTAACTATAACAACTTTTAGGCAAGTCAAGAAGCAAAAATGTCCCTAGATAAGAGTTTATCTTCAAAGATAAGAGGCATTAAAATATTATTAAGTATGATTATGTTTAATATAAGTGTGATATAAATAATAATGTCATTTACAGTTTTGACATAATCAATGAAAAAAAATAATTACATTACACTTACATTAAAACTCATTTCTCTTCTCATATTTTCTTTCTCTATTGAAAAGTATGCTCTATTCTTGCCACTAACTTAAGTAGTTCCTAAATTATTATAAATTTAGAAAAAAAAATTGGTTTTAAGATTCTATTTGTTGATGTACTGTTGATTATTAGAAAGGTTATTATTAAATGACTATTTTCCCAAAAATTCATTGAACATTTGTGCTAATTGAGTAGGATATAAGTGTAACATGTTATTTAGTTTTATACCTTCACATATTGATCTGTGTACATCCGTAACTACATAATTAAACATAATTAAACTTAAAAATACATAATAATAGATTAAGCCTCTAATCCCTAAAGATTAAAAATACATACTCTTGCTGACTCGCGTTTTAGTCTCTCCAGGAAGCAAAACGGTGGACTAAAGCGACGTCGTTATACTTCCGACTCTAGTACCGTTTTACTGTCAATATAGGAAAAACAAGCTGGATCTCTTAATTATATTGGCTACAACTTACTAACTTGTGCCTACAGCTCCTACATATATATATTGAGCTCTAGACACCCTAATAGACAGAGAAGAACATGCATAACACAAAATCAAGAGGAGAAAAGAAGAGAGTAGTTCATCCTTAGGCTTTTTTCTCTTGTTCTTCATTATTTGATCTGATTTTACAAGTTTCAATTGATGTTTGAGGTTTCTAAAAGTTGCTACACATGATTCAAACTTGTATCTATGTTTGTAACTGATATTTTGTTATTTCTAACTTGTTTATATATATATAAACCATCTTTCCTCTTATTTGTGTAAGTTTATGATGAATATGATGAGTTTGATTGATTTTCTACTTAAAATGAGTGGCTAGACGTGTTAATGGTTATGGATTGGTTTTGAAATGATCTGAAAATGTGGTAAATGAGTTTTAATGTATGATTAGGGGCTTTCTTCTACTTATGGAATGAGATTAAAGCTTATTTCAACCTAAACCCTTGAAATGAAGTTAA
>JAOXYD010141213.1:0-24449 GCA_028565735.1 Pinacopodium congolense
CATTATTATAATAATATAATATAATATAATGTAGTAATATTCTTATAATACTGGAATTGTTTTACAAGGTATATTAAAAATTTTAGTAAGGATAGTTTTATAAGATAAGAATGTACTTCTTAAATTTGTAGAATTCATTTGCAAATTCCAACTATTTTGGTGGAATTTGAATTAGTTATATTGAATTCCATAGAATTCAAATCTTAGAATTAAAATCAACAGTTTTTTGTATTACAAACAAAAAATTTGAAATTACAAATGAATTCCATAAAATTTTGTGAAATTCATTTGTTCCAAACAGGCTCTAAGGATTGCTTAAAACTTTTGAAAAATATTAGAATCTGTATTGTGTTTTAAATATTGAAGCATACCCCCTTTAATGAGTAGTACAATGCACTGCTACGTTTAGGGCTTCTTCTACTTTCGATGCTATGGGCTCAAAAGAAGAATTGTGAATGGAACTCTAGATCATATACTAGAACATTCAAACTATTGTAAGAGGTAGTTCTAAGTACAAGACAACTTCAATGGTTTTGAATTCGACAAAGTACACTTAAAAATGGAAAATGAAGGAATTTTGAATTCAGACAATGCCAAAGAAACCGCACTTTTGTCTGCACAAAAACCCGTTACTATACTAATTTATTTTTTCACAGCTTTTTCCAGCTTTCTGGTTATTAAGCTTAAATTAAAAACCTTTTTTGAAAAGTTTATTTTTTAACTTGATTATTGGAAGTTTATGTTTATATTGCTTGCTTTCTAAGTTGATAAATTTCTATATTGCTTGCTTTCTAGGTCAATAAATTTTCTATGAATATTGCGAATTATCCCTTTACTTGTTTTCCTTCTTGTGAATTATGAATTATCCATTTTGTGTGTTTTAAGTTTATAATTTATTGGTATTGATTGTCTGGTAAATTGTAGATTGAGACATTAAAGGACTTATGCTTGAAATGAACTGGTAAATTGTAGATTGAGAAATTAAAGGACTTATGCTTGAAACGAAGGGAAGAGATCAAATCACTAAGAAAATGCAATCTTGTTTCCTGATGCAATGCGTTCTCAGCTTCAAGATCTATTAGAGCATAACAAGGTTCAAGGTTAAAGCAAGAAAAACAGTTGATTCCAATACTTCAGAGGCATATCACTTCTTTCACAAGCTAGCTGAAATGCATAACTGAAGATCTTGCTGAGGTATTGCATATAATTCATTCCTGTTTAGCATTATAATAAATCATCCCAAAATTTCCATATATGAGTTTTATTGCATTCTTTGATCAATTATCTTTTATTTGGACCTGAAAAATGATTTGAGATTCATAAGTAGTTAAAAGCGGTCAATGACATTTAGTAAGAAAAAATGAGAATCACTTGAATCTTTTTTTATACTTAACCTCTGAGATTTCGTCCTTGTTTCATATAAGGTTACTTTGGTTTAACTAGATTTTTTTCCTTCGAAGACTAAGTGGAAATGTTGACTACGTTCTTTAGTTCAAATTGATTATTCTCATGGCTTCAACTATTGTGGAAATGAAGTGATTGTTGTAGCAGGAAGATCCATGGACTTAGGCTGCAAGGAGCTAGCCAACACTTATTTAGAAAATATTGTTATACATTTCATAACAAAGATTAAAAAGATATTTATACAAATTGATGTGTGTCTGTGTATGGAAATACAATCAATCTAAAGAGGATTACAAGGCTTAGATTATATGATTGCAAAGGTTTTAGAGTTAAATCAGGCTTGAATTTGCATTGTCATTGCTTGGATTATGGCTGAAGATATGTCACGTGTTATCACTCCCTTAAGCTCATGGGAGAAGCAACAATGAGTCTGTGTTATAATTGGCGAAATGATGTGAAGGCAAGAGTCTTAATCATGGTATTAGTAGTTTGAACTTTATATGGAATGTGTAGGATGAAAAGTGCCTTTTTAGCCACCAAATCTTGAACAAAGTTAATGCCAATTTTAACATATTTGGTGTAGGTAAGAGAAATTAGATCAGTAGTGAGAATATGGTCCCAAGATTATTACACCACACAATTGGTTTTATATTAGATAATCTAATTTCATTAAGGAGTGATGTAATCCAACATAGCTCTGCTGATGTTAGTGCAATACTTTGATATTCTACTTCAGTACTAAAGTAACCATTGGTTGTTCTTGGTATTATAAGAGATAAGATTTAATCCCAAGTGGCTAGAGGTAGAGCGATGGTTATCGAGAAAACTAATCCAATCAACATAAGAATAGGTAGTGAGATTAAGGTGTTGAGTTTAGTGAAGTGTAAGCTACAGGAGATGGTAGATCTAAAATAGTGAAGGATTTGTTTAATCATTGTTTGTTACACATCAGTAAGGCAATAGAGAAATTAGAAAATTTTGTTAACAATGAATGTTAAGACGAGTAAGTCATAGATATTAAAGAGCACCAACGATACTTCGATATTCAGTTGGGTCCGAAAGTAGAATGCCATGATTTTTTAAGATAGGAAAGGAAGGTGTCATAAATGTAGGTATAGGCTTGGAGTTTGTAAGATTAGCATGAGTAATGAGATCTTTGTTGTTTTTAGTTTAGATGAGAAGAAGATCATCGAGTGTGGATGTTGCTTCAATGCCAAGAAAATAATAAATAGTGACAGGTCTTTTATAGAGAAAGTGGCATTAAGGTTATGGATAAAGGAAGTAATAAATGATTATGAAGAGCTTGTAACTAATATATTATCCATATAAACTAAAAGAAAAGTGGCATTAGTTCGTGTATTGTAAATGATTTAGAAGGGCTAAAATTGAGATTAAGAAGCTTTTGACTTAAGTGATGAAACCAAGCACGTGGATTTTATGTTAAGCTATAAAGGGCTTTTCAAGACAATAGATGTATTAAGGGTGATTAGGGTCTACAAAGCCTAGGGGTTAAAGGATATAAATTAATTCTTGAAAGTTTCCATGAATAAAGTCGTAATTGACATCTAATTGACAAATAAGCCAAGATTTGGTGAGAGCAATGGTAACTACAATGTAAATGGTGATTGGATTAATGATAGGGCTAAAGTTATATGTGTAGTCAATGTCAGGAGTTTGATGATAGCCTTTAACAACTAAGCGTGAATTATATTGGTCTATAGAGCTGTTAGGCTTACGTTTTGTAAAAAAAAAACCCACTTCTAATCTAGTACATTGATATTAGGTGGAAGGGGAATAAGTGTGCATATTTGGTTATGATGGAGAGCTTGAAGCTCATTAAGCATGGCTTGATGCTAGTAAGGAAATTTCTCTGCTTGCATGTAACTTATTGGATCAAAAGCAAAAGATGGTGCCATGATAGTCTTAAAGGTAACATAGCCAAGGAGGGTATGCATGATTTGATGTGTGGGTTAGGTGATTTGAGAAAATTAGAATGCTTACGGTTTTATTTTGAAAACCAACGTGATAATGGTAAGTACACCTCTTGAACAAGTAATATAATGGTGTGTTCTTAAGACTTCGAGTGTTGAATTCATGGGAAAAAATGGATAATTACTAGATTAATTAGATTACAATTATCTAGAAAATTCTAAATAAATGATTAAAAATGGGGGAAATCACTAACTTATCATAACATGCTTCAAACTTTGCAATTTTGATTTTAAAAATAATTTATAATTTATTGAAAATTTTCAAATCATGGAGAATAGCTAAGGATGAGGTGATTAATGATCTAATAGAGCTTCAAACAATTTTAAAGGTTGAATTAGAGTTCTTTCACAATTTTAAGACAAAGTTATGGGGTCTTATGCTTTTTCTCTATTAAGCTTAATTTAAAGGTTAGTCATGTATTAAATTAAGTTCATAGGCTTTAAAAACAAGAATATGACTTTTTAAAAATTAATTTCAGAACTCTAACTCTATAAATAATCAAAGTTTGGTCATTGATTGATTGATTTATGTTGTTTATTAATTTTTCTAACAACCTAAGTTGATTTCTCAAGTCTTAAATTGTCTTTAACTCTAATCTTAAGTGGTCAGCTTAAAATTAGGACATTCAAACCTTTAATAATAGACCTTTAAACATGTATTAGGCTCTCTTAAATCATTGAAACACCAATCCTTAACTAGAAAATGAGTCTACACATAATCATCAAAATATATAAAACATACATTTTAAGTAACATATTTTGATAGATATGAAAATATGAGCTTAAATAACAAGTTTACAAGTTGCAAAACATCCAAAGAAAGCTCTTGGATATGTCCTGAACTCCTCAACATGATTTGGACTCCAACATACCTTTGAATCATTAAGAATTTGCAGGAAAATCAAAGAACATACAAAGGTGTAAGCTTAAGAACATGAACTTTTATTAATCTTAAAAACAGAGCAAATGAAGTAATAATCTGAGTTAGAAAACTCCCTATGATGGTTTAGAAACTCAGATATGTGTCTTAACAACAAGTTTTAATAAGCAGTAACTCATAAAACAAACTAAAACTCGAATTAAAAGTGTTTGAAACTTAAAGACTTTAAGAAAAACTAAGAGAGAAGTTATAGCATCTCTCTCTAACTTTCATATTTGAATTATGTGTATGTTCTACATATCTTATATTTTTCTCTCTTTTGGCAGCTTCTCCAGCCTCTTATTTGGTCCTTCCAGATAGCTGCATTAATTTGCAATACGTCTCAGCAGTAATATTTGAGATATGGTGGTGATATTTCTATCTGACCTCCAATATAGCGGGTTGAATTAAAGTAATATGATGCCCTGAGCCTACCATATTGGTCCAAAATTTCCACCCTTATATAAGAGTCTTTAGGAGCAATATAGGGGTCTCTCTAGACCTACGTATTGGTCTTGAAAAGTGTCATTTTGCTTCTATTTTTGCTCTAGTCTTCATAATTCACTAAACAATCTCAAATTCTTGCAAATTAAACAATTTCAAACATAAATTGCACATATAAAAATAAATTTAAGAGTCAAAACATAACAAATATGCATTAACAATACAATGAAATTGTCACCTATCAATTCTCCCACACTTAAGCATTTGCTTGTCTTTAAGCGAATCAATCTTTCAGTTTTTTCAAAATAGTATCTAATTATAGGAAAATTAATCTATAATTATTGAAAATGTTTTCTTCATCTTTCCACAAGAATGACTCATCGAAATGTTATATAATCGATTAATCATATTAAAACGAAAATGTATTTAAATCATTTCATTCTTTTTCAATCTTTAACTTAAATTACAAAAATCAATTCTACATATAAAAGGCAAATCCACCAAGTTTAATCCATCATCTTTTTGACACTTTCACATCCTTTAGTTAATTTAAATTGTAATTTAATTAATCATATAACTAATTAAATAATAAGCATTTTGGCTGAGAAGTCACTTTAGTCTTTTGCTGTGAACATAAACCTTTTGTCGTGAACAACTCTCAGTTACTCGTCTGAGTCACATCAAATCAACTAGCTATTAACACTATTCAAAACTTTAACCTTACATATATATATATTGCTCTCTTTTTTTTCTTTTATTTTTTAAATATATACATATATGTATAAGATTAGAAGTCAATAGAGTTAATTCTACTTACTTATTTAACTAATTATGTAATTAATATTAATTTAAAAATTTTAAGGTTTAATTCCAGTTCTTTTTCAATTTTTTCTTTGAATGATAAAAGTTCCTTAAAAGAAGTCACAAAATTACTCAGTGAGTTTTATTTTATATATAGAATATTATTCTAATCATCAAGTATTCGTTATCCAAATTATGAAATAAGTTAAACGAATTTAGTCATTAATATTCAAAATTAATCATATAAATTTGAAACTATCAAAATTATTAAATTAAAAAGAAAATATAGACAATAAAAATCATTAAAATAAAAAAATCGTAAACTATCAACTATTATCAGAAAATCGATAAAATGATATGCTATAAGATAATCAAAAGCTCGAATGTATCATGTGTAGTGCAAAGTGAAATCCCTCAACCCAGATTCAAATGAAACAGTGTCTTCACTGTTTAAAATATCAATAAGAAAGCATAAAATTAAAGAGGGATAAAGGGCAATAATGCACTCGTTTGGTCTAAAAGAAGTAAGGATCCATCGGAGTCTACCGTTAAGTACATTGAGTGAACTGAAATCAGAAGCTATCAAAGCATAACAAAATAGAAAAAAAATAAAAACTCCAATATCATAAATATATGATTATCAAAGTACATCCAAGGAGCCAAAAACATCAAAATGTATCCATCAAATCTGAAACAAAGCAAGGTAATAACCTATACTTTGGAATAGAAACCTATACTATAAAAGGGAAATAGACTGAAAAGACGAACATAATTGTCCTAAAGCAAACTATGTGAATAAATAGAATAATTAAAAATTAGGACTATATTTAGAGCAAGCTCTCTGATGCTCACCAAGTTGTGATAAGCTAGAATCCATGTTGTGTATACAAAGTCTTATCTCATCAAAATGAGCATCCATCGCATCACACAAATCAGCAATTTCAAAAGAAAGTCGAGACTCCATCCTTAATAGGATAGCCATAAGATCTATCTGTGGGATGTTTATAGGTGGTGGAGATGCTATTGTAGGTAAAGATTATCGAGGTGGGTACACACTTGGTATGGCCTCAGAAGAAGCCTTACACTTCTCCCCCTCAAGTTCTATTGGAACATCAGGAGCATGTGGAGCCTCAGGTTGCTCACCGTCCTTTAGTCGATGCCATACTCCTCCTCCTCGAAAAAACTTCCAAAGCTTTAGTGTGCCTACGTTGATTTGAGTATAACTATTTTTGTTCACTGATACCTCAGAATCAACGTTAAACCATATTTCCTAGACAATCCTACTCAATAGATTTAAAAAGTAGAGGTCTTGTTGGATTTGTACATCTTTACTCCAGCTAGTGGTAACCTAGGAACAACTCCTAACCCATGGAACATCTTATACAAAATATAGGCATCACTTAGCCTAACTTTATTCAAACTACTCACCCTCAAAACCACATTGGAGCTCAAAAGAGCCATAATAATACACTCCCTTACTCCTAAAGTTGCAATAGAATAAGCACAATTGTTTTCTTTAACTAATCTTATGGAAGTAATAGCAGTCAAAAATGAAAAATTGAGATCCAAAGTAACAGAATTTCCATGAAATGAGTTTCGTGCCCTAACATGCACATCCTGTTCATCTGGCATATTAAAAAATCCAGTAAGAAAAGTATGAGTCAAGTGAATAGAGGTACGTCTAACGAAACTATAGATTTCTATAGTATCCGCCTCATCTTTCTCTTCGATGTTCGCAAAGAATTTGTGAAATAAAATCCGGATAAACAGGCCTTGCTAAGGTGATAATTAACTCCCAGCCTAATACACGAAAAGAACTTGAGACATCAAATTGCGCCCCCAGGTCTAGATGAATAAAGCGCCGATAAATAAATTTATTTTTGCATTAGGATGTGAGCCAATTCTAATTTTCCCTCTTAGTAAACTGAGCCTGATCGAATGCTGGCCTCTTCCTAGATGGTTGTCTGAAAGAGATCCTAGGCGGTGTTTTGAAGAATATTTAATTCATCTGAAAATCTTAGAAAATTTGAAATTGATGAAATGCAACAAATTTAGTATCAATTGAAAGCTGACGAAATTTGAAACAAAATGGTACCAAAATCTAATGAAATAACTGCCTAAAAGTTCATAAAAATTGAAAAACATACTTTGGGCGTGAACAGTGAAAAAAGACTAGATTTATGGATTTTTATGGTGATTTTTGTGAGATTTTAAGCGATTTGATGGTGTAAATTAATAAAGGATGAAATTTATGACAAAATGACATAAAGAACACTCAATTTGGTGCAAAAAAAAATAAATAAAGATGGATTTTGGGGAAAAAGGCATGTTCGACGTTAAGGAAGAAGAAAGGAGGTTTCTACAATTTTTGAAGCAATACAACATGTTAACCTCACCGTTATTGAGCTTGTTGTATTGGTCGTAAACTTGGGTACTAATACTCAGGCCAACAGGCTAATACTGGTGTAAAAAAAAAACCTACGTACTGGTCCTATTGACTCTTTTTCTCTTGCTTCAACCATTAACATTACATCTTACCACACAAAATAAAATAAATACATATATAATTAACTATCTAAAGAAGATAATTCCTAGTCAATGAGGACTAAAAGTGAAAGAATTTCAACAGACTCTTCAACTTGACTATGCATATACAATTTCACTCTTTGCCTATTTAACTTGAATGTTGAGTGATCATTGGTGAATTCAATTGTTCCAAATGGATAAATTTTAGTTACTTCATATGGCCCTATCCACCTTGAATTTTGGTGAATTCAAAAGTCTCTTAATTTCTTGATTTAAAATCTCTACTTGACCATTAATTTAAAGATGATAAGGTGTAGTAATCTTATGGGTAACACCATACTTAGTCAAAAGGGAATCAAATTGATTATTACAAAAATAAATTCCCCTATCATTTATGATTACTCTAGGTGTCCCAAATCTTGTAAAAATGTTCTTTTTTAGAGACCGAACTACACCTTTCTCATCATTAGCTGGAAGTGCTATTACTTCAACCTATTTACTCATGTAATCTACCACCAATAAAATGTATTGGTTATAATATGATGTAGGAAATGGTTTCATGAAGTCTATAACCCAAAAATCAAAGATTTCAGACACTAAAATGTTGTTTAGTGGAATTTTATGTCTCTGAGAGATATTTTCGATTTTTTGACAATTATTACAAGATTTAACAAATCGAAATGTCTTTGTATAATGTAAGCCAATAGAAATTGCACTCTAACACCTTATATGTAGTCCTAGTAGATCGAAAGTGACCTCTAGTCTCACAAGAATGGCAATGGCTTAAAATAAAGGGTACTTCCTCTCTAGGTACACATCTCCGAATAATACCATCAGCATAAATCTTGTATAAGAAAGGGTTATACCAAAGATATCTTTTAACCTTTAAAAAAATTGTCTTCATTTATTGGTATGAAAAATTAGGAGGTATAATATTACCAGTAAGATAATTCACGGAATCCATATATCAAAGCAAGGTAAGCATTGCTAGCAAATGCTCTTCAGGAAAGACCTTTTTAATATCTTGGTTTTCTTCTTTCTCTATCACTTCCTTATCCAAATAAGATAAATGATCAGCCATACATTTTTCTCTTCCTTTCTTATCTCTTATTTTAATATCAAACTCTTATTAAAGGAGAATCCATCGAATCAATCGTAGCTTGGCGTCTAGTTTGTTCATTAAGTACTTTAGAGCATAATGGTCCGTATAAACAATCACCTTTGATAGCACCAAATAGTACTGAAATTTATCAAATGTGAACACCACAACAAACATGTCCTTTTTAGTAGTGATATAATTCCTTTAGGCATCATTTAATGTACGATTTGCATAATAAATTAGATGTAAAATATTTCCATGCCATTGCCTAAAAGCTACACCAATTGTAAAGTCACTTGCATCACACATCAATTCGAATGGAAGAGACCAATCAGGTGATACCAAAATAAGGGCACTAGTGAGCTTCTCCTTCAATAACTGAAAAGAAAGTATATATTTTTCATCAGTGTTAAAGATTGTGTTCTTGATTAGTAACTCAGTAAGGGACTTTGATATTTTAGAAAATTCTTTAATAAAGAGCATGTAAAATTTAACATATTTAAAAAAATTTGAATTGCTCTAATTGAATTAGGTGGTAGAAGTTGAGCAATTACTTATACTTTTGCTGGGTCCACTTCTATACCCTTACTTGAAATTTTGTGACCTAAAACTATGCACTCTTGCACTAAATTGGTTTCTTCTTATCTTTTCAACAACTTTCCTAAATTCTCTAAACATGTATCGAATGATGTGTTAAATCCTAAAAAATTATCCATGAACAGTTTAATACATGTCTATAAAAATTGCTATCATATAGCGCTGAAAAGTGGAAGAAGTATTATATAAATGGACCATAAAGATAAGTGAATGTTGTCTTTTCTTGATCTTCAGGGACAACACAAATTTGTAAATATCCATTGTATCTATCTAAAGTACAACGAAAACTATGCCTAACCAATCTCTAAATTAATTGATCTATGAAAGGTAAAGGAAAATTATCCTTTCAACTTGTGATAGTCAATGCACATGTGCCGTTCAATTATTTTCTTTTTGACAATGAGTTCATCTTGGCCATTCTTCATTACACCAGTCGCCCCTTTCTTTGGTACTACTTAAATTAGACTAACCCACGCAGAGTCATAAATTGGAAAGATAATACCAACATCTAAGAATTTAACTACTACATTCTTAACCACTTCCTTCATAATCAGATTAAGCTTAAAGGTTTACTTCTTTCTTCTATAAATATTCTATGAGTACAAATGGAAGTACTTAATCCTTTAATGTTAGCTAAGGTCTAAGATATAGAATTCTGACACTCTCTAAGCACTCTTAAGAATCTCTCCTCTATCCTATCGGTTAATGATGATGATACAATCATACGTAATTCCGATGGAGGTCGTAAAAAGGCATAGTTCAAATGCGAGGGAAAAGGCTTAAGTTCAAGAGTTGGAATCTCTTCAATTGATGTCCATAGAAGAGATTGAATTGGTCTTTATAAAGGCTAAAACCTTTTAGAATGAATCCAATTAGAGGTCTCCTTTCCCACTTCTAATTCCTCCAATACTTCTTTGACTTCCTCTTCCTCTTCTTCCACAGAGAATGAACGAATCAATGGTTTTTACAAAGGATCTGAACACAAATACCTTAATGGATCATCTCGAATAGAATAAACTCTAATGAATTTATATTGATCCAAGGTGAAGGGTTGATTCATTACTCTAAAAGAATTAAACTAAATCTGTTCATCTTGAAATGTGAGAATGAACTTGCCTCTATGTACATCAATCAGTGCCCTGACAGTATCCATGAATAGTCATCCTAAAATAATATGCACTGTTTTATCTTCTTCCATAACCAGAACAAGGAAATCAATTGGGAAAAAAAATTATCAACCTTTACAAGAACATCCTCAATGATTTATCTTGGATAGGTTATAGATCGATTACCAAGTTGTAATGAGACTGTAGTTGGTTTGGGTTCTACCAATCCTAACTTTTTGATAATAGATAAGGGTATTAGATTAATACTCGTTCCCAGATCCATCAGAGCCATATCTATCTGTAAGTTATCAATTGTACAAAGAATAGTAAAACTACTAGGATCCTTAGGCTTTGGAGGTAGCTTCTTTAGTAGGATAGTAGAACATTCTTTATTCAGCTTAATTGTCTGATAGTCCTCTAATCTTCTCTTCTTGGACAGTATTTCTTTTAAAAATTTTGTATACGAGGGCAGTTGAGCAATTGCCTCGACAAATGGGATATTGATATAAAGCTTCTTAAACATCTCTAAGAACTTCCTAAATTGCTTGTCGAGGTTTGTGTTCTTCAATCTTTGAGGATATGGAATCATAGGTTTGTATAGTTGTATATTAGGATAAGCAAACAACCTAAACGACTTCTTTGAAGTCTCACTCTCACCCTTACCTTCCTTTTCTTTTTTCTTCTCTTCTTCTTTAGCTCTCTCTCTTCTGTCATGTCCTATTTCTATTCTATCTTCTTCTTCCACTTTCTCACTTTTTTCAATAGCTCTCTTTCTTTTGTCATGTCCTCTTTTTTTCTCTTTTTCTTCACTCTCTACCGTCACTTCCTTACCTTTTTCTTCAATCTTTTTCCTTTTATTCTCATCCTCTTTTCCACTTCTCAAGATGATTGCTTTAACATGCTCTCTAGTATTAGCTTTGATGGTGCTTGGTAGCTTATCAGGTAACCTTTCATATAAAAGTTACACAATTTGCAATCCGAGTCTCTAAATTTTTAATTGATGCCTTATGGTTTTGCATCCCAGACTCATTTGATTGTATGTACTTCAAAATTGTTTTTTCAAAACTAGGCAACTCTCTTTGAGGTTGGATGGTTCTAAAGCCAGGTAGAGGGATTATTTAAGGGTTGTTTTGAGGTGGTTGAGGTGATTGGTGGTAGTTCTGGTTATTTCTCTATAAAAAGTTTAGGTGGTTCCTCCAACTAAGATTATAATTGTTTGAAAAAGGGTTTCCTTGTTGCCTATTGAAACTACTAACAAATTGAGCTTGTTTTGGTTCATGAGTAAAAAAACTACCTTCTTGGCACTCTAAAGATGAATGGGAGGTACTTCCATAACTGTCATATTCAACTCTATGATTACTACTCCCAACTCCACTCACCAATCTATTCAAATTTTTGTTCAGTATTTCCATTTGAGTTGTAAGAGTTATTGTGTCATTAATCGCATGAACATCATATGGCTTTCTTGGATGACATTCAGAATTATACTAAACTATTCATAGCTATTTCTTCAATTAGATTGTAAGCTTCAGTTGCATTTTTTCAAATGAAATTACCTCCAAAAATAGCATCAATGGTGTTACAAGTCAAAGATACAAAACCAGTCTAAAAATGGTTAGGAAGCATTCTTATGCTGGTCAAACTATAACTAGGAAACTTAGTAAGAATCCCTCTAAATCTTTCCTATGCTCGTATCAACTCTCATTCTCGACTATACAAATGGTTTAATCTCAATCTTCATTTTAACTATCTTGATAGGTGGGAAAATTTTAATTAAGAATAGTTTCATTAACTCATCTCATATGGTAATGGATGCAGATAGAAGTGTGGATAGCCAGGCTTTAGCTTTGTCTTTAAGGGATAAAGGAAAAAACCTAAGCTTAATAGTATCATCAAAGACCCTATTACATTTGAAAATATCACAGTTCATTAGGTTCTTCTAAAGCTGAACCTCTAAATTGTGATGACCTAACTTTAGAAATATTACTATGTAGCATTTCAAAATTATTAGCATTGACTTTGGGTCAGATAACTAGCCATAGGTCTACTTAAGTTCTCATTATTAATTCCATCGTGGTCGGTTCTCTAGGTTCTTGTTAAGGTTCAATAACTACATATTCTTCTGGATCTATTTCTATAAGTTCTAACTCTGTATCATTAAATGTTCCTACTTCTAAAGGATAAGATGTGGTCGTTTAAGATTCTTTGTTTCTCCTTCTCAATGTACGCTCAAGTTCTGAATTGAAGTCCACTGGATCAGGAATTTGGGTCTGTGTATACCTACAAAATAAATAAAAGAAAATACTAAGTAAGTAAATACCATAAATAAGAAAACAAAAAGTAATAAAAGCATACTTAATAATAAAAATAGCAAATAAATGTAAATAAATTCAAAAAATTTTAAAAATAATTTTTGCAAGTCTTAAAGTAACTGACGCCAATTTTTCTAATATTACCACAATTATCTTCGATAACGACGTCAAAAACTTGTTACATTAGTTAAGAGACTTAAGAAAATTGGATTGCTTATGATTTTACTTTGAAACCCAACGTGATAAAGGCAAGTGTACCTTTCGAATAAGTAACATAATGGAGTGTTTTTAAGACTTAAATTGTCGAAACCACAATGAAAATGGATAATTACTAGATTAATTGGATTACAATTATCAAGGAAAGTCTAAATAAATGATTAAAAAGGGGAAAATCTCTAACTTACCCTAACTTATTTCAAACTTTGCAATTTTGATTTTAAAAATGATTTCTAAATTACTAAAAATTATCAAATCGTGGAAAATAGCTATGGATGAGATGATTAATGAGTTAATCAATCTTTAAACAATTTTAAAGGCTGGATTAGAGTTCATTCACAATTTCAAGATAAAGTTATAGTTAAGCCTTATGCCTTTTTTCTATGAAGCTTAATTTAAAGGTTACTCATGCATTAAATTAAGTTAATGGGCTTTAAAAACAAGAAATTAACTTCTGAAAAATTAATTTCAAAACTCTAACTCTCACAAAAAATCAAAGTTTTTCATTCATTTATTGATTTATGATGTTTATTAAGTTTTTTAACAACCTAAGTTGATTTCTTAAGTCTTAGATTGCCTTTCACTTTAATCTTAAGTAGCTAACTTAAAATCAGGACATTTAAACCTTCAATAAACAAAAATAAGACCATTAAACATGTATTTAAGCTCTCTTAAATCATTAAAACACCAATCCTTAGCTTAAAAACAAGTTAGCCACACATAATTATCAAAGCATACAAAATATGTATCTTACGCAACATACTTTAATAAATATGAAAATATAAGCTTAAATAATAAGTTTAAAAGTTACAAAACATCCAAAACAATTCTAAATCATCAGGAACTTGTAGAAAAATTATAGAATATACAAAGATGTAAGCTTAAGAAAATTAAATTTGATTAATCTAAGAAAAAGAGAAAATGAAGTAATAATCTGATTTAGAAAACCTGCTATAATGGTTTAGAAACTCATATATGTGTCTTATCAATAAGCTCCAATAAGCAACAACTCAAAAAGTAAACTAAAAGTTAAATTATAAGTGTTTGAAGCTTAAAGACTCTAAGAAAAACTAGGAAAGAAGCTAGAGCATCTCTTTCTATCCAATAAGCAACAACTCAAAAAGCAAACTAAAAGTTAAATTACAAGTGTTTGAAGCTTAAAGACTCTAAGAAAAACTAGGAGAGAAGCTGGAGCATATCTTTCTAACTTCTAGATTTGAATTTTGTGTATGTTATATGTTTCTTCTATTTTTCTCTCTTTTGGTAGCTTCTTCATCCTCCCACTTGGTCTTTCTAGACAGCGGCATTAATTTACAACATGCCCTAGCTTCAATATTTGAGATATGGTGGTGATATGTCTATCTGACTTCCAATACAGTGGTTTGAATTGAAGTAATACAACATAAGCCCACCATATTGGTCCAAAATTGTCACACCTATACGGAAGTCTCTAGAAGCAATATAAAGGTCTCCAGGAGCAATACAAGGGGTCTTTTCAAACCTACGTATTAGTCTTGAAAAGTGACATTTTGTTTCTCTTCTTTCTTCAATCTTCATATTCACCAAATAATCTCTAATTTCTGCAAATTAAACAATTCCAAACATAAATTGCATATATAAACATGAATTTAAGAGTCAAAACATAACAAATATGCATTAAAAATACAATGAAATTGACACCTATCAGGATTCATGTGTTAGCACAAGTACAAGTGATCATAGGGTGTTAATAAGGTGGAAGTAATGGTGTTGGTAATGATGGTGGTCATGGGGGGGGGGAATGGTTGATTAGGTTGTGATGGTGGTTGAGAGATAGATTCAAATTGGGTGGACATGTTGAAGAGGTAGGATTAAAAGGTAGAAGTAAGAGTATTGTAAACGTTAGGAAGAATACAATGGTGGAGTATGTAGTTGAGCATAGGAAACGATGGATTCAATGAACTGAATACAGCAAGATATATAGATTTAATTAGTTCGGGGATCAAGACACGAATAGCCCTTATGGTGAGAAGAGTACCCAAGACAGATACATGGGGTAGATTTAGGTGCAAGTTTGTCAGTTCTTGTTAAATCAAAAAAGGGAAAATATGCACATCTGAAGACTTACAGATGAGCAAGACTAGGTTTAGTAAGATAGAGAGTTCCATGAACGAATTTGTGGTCTAATATTGGTGCAGGGACAGGACTAATTAGGTAAACAACTGTTAAAAAAGGCTTTAACATAGAAAGATTTGAGAAGAGAGGTATGGACAAGTACAATGAGATCAATTTTCAATGATATATCTAATTTTTCATTTGGTAATGCCATTTAGTTGAGGAGTGTGTGGACATGAAATTCGGTAGGTGATGCCATTAATGGTTAGGTATTGGGCAGGGGGTCCTTTGACAAGTTCATTTACTCCATCACATTATAACATTTAAATTTTTACAAAAAAAAGATTGTCAGTTCAAGTTTTTAGATGTAAAAAATGAAGAAGGGTTTGAAATTTATAGGCTAAAGGGTATGTCTAAATGAATTTGCTAAATTCATTGATGAATATGAGAAAATAACGATAGCTAAATAAAAGAGAGTGGGGGCGGTCTCCAAATTTCATAATGAATAAGTTGTAAGGGAGCAATAGATACACGAGACGAAGAAGGAAATGATAATTTAGTACTTCTATTAATGAAAATGTGCATAAGTTATATTTGCCTCTGCCATTCTATAAGTTTCTTCCTTTTTGCGTATGGCATCGCCCCTCCCCTTAGTGGCTTCCACTAATTCGAAACTGAATTTGAAAGCCATATTTGAATTCATAGTGAATAGTTAATGCTTCCAATTTGCCCTAGGATTTTTTTCTTTTGTCACAAAAAATTCATATTTATGTTTTATTTCAATGGAAAGGAGAAAAAGTTAGTATAGTATTATATATTTTGAGATACTATAAAAAATGAAACAATTCATTATGCTTAGATTTAAATTAAATAATCCAAATTCTCTAAATGTTATAATGAATGAGTTGTAAGGGAGCAATAGATACACGAGACGAAGAAGGAAATGATAATTTAGTACTTTTATCTTAAAGATAGAAAGTACAAGACTATATAAGGCTTAATAGAGAGACTACCAAACCAGTGAAATAAGGTTTTATTACAGGGGTGATTAGGCCATTGGTGCCAAATGTTTGAGGGAACTTGACAAGTGGTGAGTGCAACTCAATTATGAAAAACTCAAGGTAGTACCATTAGGTAGAGATTTTTATGGATTGGTCCCTCAAGAAGTGGTATCTTGGTTTCAAGATTGTCTATAATATAATAAAAAGAATTAAATTTTATAATATAAAAATTATTATTAAAAAATTGACTAAAGAATAAGAGATTTATAGTGAATTATGGAATAATTATAATGTCACGAAGTTAAAGAGGTTTAAAGTGTTTAGAGAGTGTGAGTGCACTAATTGAGACTATAGGAAGAGCATTACCATTATTGACTAGCACTTGATTTTGACCATTACGATTCCACAAAATCTAGTAGTTGTGGATTAGGCATCATATGGGTAGTAGTACTAACATTTCAAAGCCATTCAATAAGGATATTAGTTAGAAAATTAGGGTTATATGATTATTAGGGGTCAAATTAATATAATTTTAATGGTTAATTTGTTAAATTATAACTCATAATTCAGTGCTTAAGTGATAAATTAATGTCTTATTATATTTAATTTGAATAATGGAGTTTAATGATGAAGATTGGAGTAAAAACATGAAGAAAGTCTCTTGGTTTTGCTCATAAATGGCCCCCTGGCAGGTGCCGATAGATGAAGAACAGGGAGCCATTTATGGAGCCAGATTTGAAGTACTAACGGCACCCTGAGAGGGTACCGTTGCTGGAGGCAGGGTGCTGTTACTCATCAGAGTCAACAATTTCAGCTCCAAATCTTGAAGATTTCAACTCTGGCATGTCCCTAATTAATTATATTGTCTTCTAGCACATGGGGGAGGTCTAAAGTGTCTGAAAACAACAAGGAAAACATAGAAAACATGCATGTAATCTGTAAACTTCAGATCTAACCTTAAATAGAGAAACTCTTGCTTCTCTCTTACATTTTCTTAAATAGTTTAGACTTCAAACACTTGTAATTTGAGTTTTAAAGTCTATTTTGAATTGCTGTTTTTTGGATAACATTACTGAGACATGTATTTAAGTTTCTAAATTATCATAGGGGCTTTTCTAACAAGATAATTACTTATATTCTCCTTTTTTTCAGATCAATCAAAGTTCACGTTCTTATGTGTATATTCTTG
Source organism: Pinacopodium congolense (assembly GCA_028565735.1). Classification (NCBI taxonomy): domain Eukaryota; kingdom Viridiplantae; phylum Streptophyta; class Magnoliopsida; order Malpighiales; family Erythroxylaceae; genus Pinacopodium; species Pinacopodium congolense. Next base: position 17,700 of record JAOXYD010141213.1, read on the forward strand.
AATGTTCTTTGATTTTCTTGCTATATCTTGTGGATTTCAAAGCTGTGTTGATGTCCAGATCAAGTTAAGAAGTTCAAGGCTTGTCTAGAAGCTTTCTAAACATGTTTTGTAACTTCTAAACTACTTATTTAAGCTTATATTTATAGATTTATCAAAGTATGTGGCTTAAGATGCATGTTATGTATGCTTTAATGATCATGTGTGCTTAAATTCATTTTTCTAGCTTCAAATTTGTGTTTTAATGTTTTATAAGAGTTTTAAGGCATGTAATAAGGTCTGATTTTATTTATTAAAGTTCTGATTTTGGCCTGATCAACTAAGATTAGAGTGAAAGATAATCTAGGATCTGAGAAATCTACCTAAATTGTTAGAAAGATCAATAAACAACATAAATCAATCAATGCATGACTAAACTTTGATTATTTGTGAGAGTTAGAGGTATGAGATTAAAAGTCCAATACTCACCTTATTGAAATTAAAGATCATTGGCTAGATTTAAAGTATAACCAAACTTTAAACTAAGTTAAATGGAGAAAAGGCATAGGTCTTAACCATAACTTTGTCTTAAATTCGTGAAGGAACTCTAATATGCCTTTTCATGTGTTTTTAAGCTCAATTGATTCATTAATCACTCATCCAGAGCTAGATTCCACAAGTTTACTATTTTCAGTAATTTTATAAATCATTTTATAATTCAAAATTGTAAAGGTTTGAAGCATAATTAGAATAGTTCATTAATTTTATCTTTTTGTCTTTTTAATTAATTTAGAATTTCCTAGATAATTGTAATCTAATTAATCTGGTAATTAACTTATGAATACCATACATTTTTCCCCGTGGGTTCGACACTCGGAGTCTAAAATTACTCCACTTTATTACTTATTCGATAGGTGCACTTGCCTTTCGTCACGTTAGTTTTCACTTAATCACATTTTGGTTTTCAAAGTAAAATCATTTCAAAATAACCCACAGATTTAAGGTCACCTAACCAACGCAACAAGTTTTTGATGCTATTGCCGAGGATTAATAAGTGTTTTTAAGTTAATATTAGAGAAATTAGTGTCAATTACTCTAGGATGTACATTTTATATAAATTCTTTTAAGCTTGTTTGTTTGCTTTTATTTTCTTTTGTGCTTTGATTGCTTTTTATTTCTTTGAGTTTGATTCTTAGCCTGTTCTGATCTCGATTGCATGTTTATTGTTAATAATCAATTTAAATAGAACATCATAAGAACTTGGTTTTTCAACCTAAAAAAGAACCAACCATGTTGGAATTAGTTATGCAAACTAGGAGCAGTCCTAAGTCTAGAATTGTTAGACCTAGGATAGACTCATATGACTTCATAATTCCACATATGATCATTTCCATGATTAAGTCTTCTCAATTTAGTGATTCGTCTTTAGAAAATAGAAATGATCATTTAAGCAAATTTTTAGAGATCTGTGATCTATATCAAAAAATTGAAATTTCAAACAATGCGCTTAAACTCAAGTTATTTCCTTTTTCTTTGAAAGATAGAGCTCGCGCATGGTTCATCACTTTTCCACCTAATTCCATCGAAACTTGGGATGATCTTGCTAATCGTTTTTTAGCTGAATTCTTTCCCCCCAATCAAGATTGCTAAGTTGAATTTTTTATTTCATCTTTCGAACAATATGAGGGTGAGAGTTTGCATGAGTATTGGGAACGATTTCGAGAGCTACTTACTGAATGTTCGATGCATAACTTCAATATTTATGAGCTAGTGCATATTTTCTACTCAGGATTCATACCATCCACTCGTAATCTGATAGATGCTGCTTCTTAAGGAACTTTGATGAGTAAAACCCCAAGTGAAGCATTTGAATTAATTAAGGACATGGCATCTAATAGCTTTCAATTTAATTTTGAGGCTTCTTATAAGAAACCAGTTAGAGCTCATGCCATCAATGAAATCCTAATTTTTCAAGCTCAATTGGTAGACCATAATAAGTAATTGGATGACCTATAAGCTTAAATTGGTAGTGATGAGTTTCAATGTCTTATGACTTGTGAGTTTTGTGGTAGTTCTTTTCATACTTCTAATGATTGTCACATAAGACCCTCTTTTGCCTTTGATCCTAGTCAAGACCATTATTTGTATATTAGGTAAATAGTTGATTCTTATCAATTTCCTAAGGAAAGCTACCCTATGTTTGACTACCAAAAGTCCTATGTCAACCCTCAAATTGAATTTCCCTCTGCTTTAATTGATCAAGAACAGTTTAATTTTGAAGATACAATGGTGACATATATCCAAAGTAATGAGTCTAGGATGTAATCTCATGACGATTAAATTAAGAATTTGGAGACTCAAGTAGGCTAAATTGTTTAACTACTAGATAAGCGGTTACCTCAAACCCTACCTTCTATATTTGAACCTACCTCTAAAGAGCAAGTTATGGCCATCACTGTACCAATTGATCATGAAAAGGAGGAAATGAATGAAAGAGAAGTTATGGAAGGAAGTAAAGGAGTGGAAGAAGTTGGAAATGGAAATTGTTCATCTAGGTTATTTGTTGATTCAAATGTTCAACCTTACCAACCTAGGATTCCATATCCACAAGGATTGGATGCTTCATCTAAGTGATCTTTTCAATTGTTTCAAAAATTGAGAGTACCCTTATTTTGTGTATCTCAATTAGATGAGTATCTAACCAAAAAACAATCCATAGTTCAAGAGTTGGAAAGTTTGTATCCAAATTTAAGAGAACTATTGATTAAAACGATCAAACCTATTCATCCAACTCCATATTTTCAATGTGAGAGAACTGAATTATAAGTTTGTACTATGGAGGATGATAATGATGATTGTCCAATTCATTTTAGGGATTATGAGGAGAAGTTGAGTGATTGTAAGGAAAGTGTTGAAATTAAAGTTGCTAAAGTTGAAGAAAGTGTTTGTGCTTTTCCATTGGATGATCAATTAGATGATGTTCATGTTGATTTCATTGGTGTTGAGGATGCATATCAAATTGAAGATAATGCTTTGAGAGTTCTTAGTCATGGGATATTTGTCAAGGAAATGGAGGTTGAAAGTGAGAAAGCATTAGAGGATATTGACTTTGTTGGTGTTCATGCTTTCAATTCAGAGCTAATCATGGTAATTCAAGACTTTTTACCATGGTATTTTCAAAGTCATGATTTGTGTTTTGTTAAGGATTCATGGTTTACAGCTATAATTCTTTCAAATTCTTCAAAAACCATTCTGAAATTGGTCTATTTGTTTTATAAGAAGGAAGAATTGAAGTCGATGGATTCTGGACCAAGGAAGAGAAGTAAAATTTTTTAACCTTAAGGTCCAGCTAAAAGACCTTAAAGAAGCACTTGTTGAAAGGCAACCCAACCTTAATTTCAGTTCTATTGATTTGAATTTGATGTGTTTTAATTCAAATAAATGTGTTGAAGCCCTTAAGGTGTGTTTGAATTAAGTTTGGTGTGTTTCCCTTAATCTAGCCTTAGTTTGGTGTGTTTGATTTGAATTTAGGTGTGTTTCTAGCCTTGAATTTGAGGAAAAGTGATGGATTTTTCAATCCATGTTGTTAGGATTTGAATTAATAAGTTTTTAGTTACAAATTTGGAAGGAAATTGATCAAATTTGACTTAAGGCAGACCAGTAACGGCACCCTAGCAGGGTCACATTACTGGAACAATAGGGTGTCGTTTGTACTAGTATAAAATGAACAGTAACGGCACCCTATTCAAACAACAATGGCGTTGTTACTTGATGATCCAAGTGGCGTTACTAGGCGCAAACTATAAAAACCCAGTGTTTTCCAGATTTTCTCTCTGCCCCTTTTCGCCTAAAAATCTTCAAAAATTCATATCTTCCTCAATTGTTAACCAAATTGAGAGTTCTTAGTGTTTATTTATCACATTTCAAGTCCTCTAAAATATTCTTACATCAAATTACTCTGAAAAACAACAGATTTCTCAGAATCTACTCTGACAAATCCGGATCTTTTTCTCCATCAAGGTATTCTTTTTCAATTTTCTCTTAATGTATGCATCCATTCAATTGAAATTTGGTATCATTGTGTTCATAATTTCATAAGCTTTCTATTTATACCAAGTTTGTAGCCTATCATTTTAATAAAAAAATTTGAGATTTTTCAAATAAATTAGGGATTATTTTGAAAAATTTTTGAAAATTTTTTCTGATTTTAATTGAATTTTGTAACCTATTTCGGTGTATTTGTTAAACAATTTAGCATCAATGGCACCATCGAAAAAAATGTTTGGTGTATGATCCATCTCGATTTATGAGTATGGATAATTTTAACTGGCATCAAGCACATCGACGCAACTCGTTTATCAAGGAACGACCAATTTATCCAGACATTGAAGCCTGGCTGGTTTGATCTTTTTGGGGGATTCAAGAGTCTTGGTTGGGAGACGGTTGTGATCTTTTCAGGTTCATTTTATCCTAACCTGGTTCGCGAGTTTTATGCAAACATCAAGGATAAGGATGACTCCGAAACTATCGAAGTTCGTTCAACTATGCGAGGTATCCCTATTCTCTTGACTCATGATTATCTTTCAACTTTATGGGAAGTTTCGAATGAAAGCGATGTGTATGTAAGGACCACAGACCATTTACATGGTGATTCAGTTTCTACCAATCTGTCATTCTCTGTGTCTGCTGTAAAGGAAGCCCTAGCATTAACTAGGAACAACAGATGCTTTACCACCTCCAACTTATGGGTCTGAGAGAGGATAATTGTAGCCCTTACTAGCTCTAATTTTTGTCCTAGGGTTAGTGGTCTAAATGAGATGAGGGTGGTTGATGTTTATCTTCTGTATAAGATGTTGCATGGCTTAGGAGCTATTTCTGGCATACCATTATTTGGTTTTATCATTCTTGATATGTGGGACGTGGTCAAGGTCAAGAGGGCCACTACGAATTTTAGCTTTCCTTACCTTTTAACGAGAATTTTCATAGATGCTAGAGTTCCTTTGGAGTCAGAGGAAGTTGTAGATGCATCTTCCAAGGTGGTTATCAATGCCGCTCTGTTAAAATAATGGAACTTCATTTTTAGACGGGGGCGATGGATCAAGAAGGGAATAGAAGATTCTCCTACACCTGAGGCTAAGATGGGTGAGGCTTCATCTGACTCTACTCAGAGTATGCCTCGCCCGAGATGTGTTTCACTTACTACTACTCCACTATCTGCTTCGAATGATCCTCATATTGCAATGATGCAATATTTGATTAACACGGAGGGTCGCCTCAGTTCTGATCTCTCTAAGTTTCGTTCTGAGATGACTTGTCGGTTTGATGGCCTTCAGTATTAGGTCAATGAGTTGACTACCTAATTTAGGAGCTTCGAGGACCATCAGCATTCCAAGGATGCTAATGATTAATTTGTTTAGTTTTTCTTTTCAGTTGTTTCAGTTTCTTTTGTTGTTTTAGTTGTTTTCATTTCGTAGTATAGGTTTCACTATTTCTTTTGTTTTTCGGATTAGATATGATGATTGCTATCACTAGTCGATTGCTCCTTGATGTACTGATCTTCTCATTTATACTAGTGGAGCTTCTTTTGGCTATTTCTCTATGTTCTTTATCTTTTTATTTCAGTTCTTGCAAGCCTATTTCAATACATCGATAGCTCTTCAAGTATATATCATACGAGCGTATTTCTTTCCCTACTCTCCTACTTTATGTTTTTCACTTCTTAATTTAAATATTGAGGATAATGATTCATTTAAGTGTGGGGGGAGGGATTTATCTGTTTATCACTTGAGTATAGTTTGTTTGATAGTTATTTGATTTATCATCAATTTCATCGTAGTCTATAAATTGTGGAAAAAATTTTCAATTTTGATCCTTTTTATTGTTCATGCTTTCATTTGAATTTAATTATTTTGGCAATTTGAAATGTTCTCTGATTCATTTTAACTATTAATGACTAAATGCATTTAATTCATTTGATAATTTGGAAGGTAGATACCTAATGATAGATGGATATTCCATATATAAAATGCAACTCTCTGAGTAATTTTGTGACATCTTTTAGGACATTAACTTCATTCAAAGAAAAAGAACCGAAATTAACACCAAAAAGAAAAAAAAGAATAATTACTTAATTAGTTAAATAAGTAAGCAGAACTACTCCTTTGATTTTGAATGTTGTGTAAGTGTATATAAGAAAAGAAAGAAAGAAAAAGAAAATAGAAAAACAGAAACAGAAAGAAAAGAAACATAATAAAATACATGTATATGAGATTTAAAATTATGAGTGAGACATAATAATTAGTTGATTTATTATGACACAGTTGAGTAACCGGGGGTTGTTCACGACAAAATGTTCGTCTTCGCGTAAAAAGACTGAAGTGACCTCTTAATTATTCTGCTTGTGAATTTACTTAATTAGGTGATTCATTCAATTTCATTTTAATTTTTTTTATCGGATGTGGAAATGTCAAAATGATGATTCATTAAACTTATTTAATTGCCTTTTACGTGTGAAATTGATTTCTTGATTTAGGTTAACACTTGAAAAAGAATGAATTGAGTTAAATGCATTTTCGAAATGATATGATTTATCAATCTTATAATATTTGCATACGTCAAAATTCTTTAAATGATCATGAAAGCATTTTCAATAATTGAGGTGTTAAATTATGAATTATTATTTTTTCCTATCTTTATATCCTATTAGGAACTTGATGATGAATTAATTTACTTGAGGACAAGCAAATGATTAAGTGTGGGGTAATTGTTAGGGGT
>JAOXYD010141224.1:0-10727 GCA_028565735.1 Pinacopodium congolense
ATCTAGAATTCTCTCTTTCTATGGCAGATCTATTCTCCCTCTTCTTCTCTTTGTATTCTATGTTATTTGTTTGTTTTTACAACTATAAAAGCCTCCAACATGTGCTAGCAGATAAGGACATTAATTAAAGACATGTCATAGTCGTCATCTTAGAGATTTGGAGTGGATATTGTTGATTAATCCTTCAACAGCGGGCTGCACCAATGGACAACGACGGGCTAGAGGGTGATGTTGATGGTTGAATTTTGTCTCTATTAACGACCCCCTGTTCATCCTTCAATGATGGTCTAGCAGGGAGCCGTTGATGGTAAAAAATGAGGCACTTTCTTCTAGTTTTTTCTCCAATCTCCATCTTTAAGCTCCATCTTGAAAATTAAACATAATAATACATAAATATCACATAGCACTGAATTAGGAATCATAATTCAACAAATTAATCATTAAAAGTCTATTAATTTGATCCCTAACAAACATTCCTACATTTAGTTAAAGAAAAGAACATTTATAAACAATCACATTCTCACAAACCAAGTTCAAGACATGTTTACAAAGATGAACTATATGTAGTAAAACATTTACAATTTATATTGACATAAAAGATGTTCAAAGCACGTTTATAATTATGCAATACATGTAAACCAGATGCATAAGTAAAATTGCCTCCACAGCCACACATGACGAAGGTAGTTACTCAAATTGTGGAGTCCCAGCTACTGAAGTCCCTGAGCATACAACTAGGAGGTTAAAATTTAAAAGGAATAGAAAGTAAAGGGTGAGATAAATGAGCTCAGTGGGTGATATGATTTTCATTCAAAATATTTATACAAGCATTAACCTCCACAAAGAATAAAAGTAATTTCCTTTTCTTTTCAAGCAACCATTAATGTCTTGACATAACAAATTCATATAATCAATGCACATGTAAAACACAATCAAGTTTCTCTATTCTTGAAAGAAAAAAAAATAGAAATGGAAATCGATAGTTTCATGAACTTTCTCTTTTAAAATTTTCTTTAATATTTGATACCGTTAGGTATAAGGCCACGAATCTGGTTCTGCATCGCTTACCCATGCATGGCTAACCTCTAATAACGAAGTCGGTTCTTCATTGCTGACCTGTACTAGGTTAACCACTATATACCAATTGTTATGGAGCTGGTTCTACATCGCTTACCTATAACGATGCCAGCATTACATATAAGTTAGTGGTTACGGGGCTAGTTCTGCATCGCTCACTTGTAATAGTGCTAGCACAATATATATTCCATACATGCAGAGGGCGATTCACAAGACATATTGGCAGACACGACACCACCCACAGTTAGTGACAAACACCCCTCAGACATTGCTATACACGTTAGGACGCACTCTGATCGGTATAATTATATGTATAAGGACCTAATGATGTACCATAGGTTAAGCAACAATCAATATATAAACTTGCCTCATTTTAATACCAATTCAAATCACATTCAAATTTCATATCAATTCCATTTCAAATCATATACAAATCTCATTACAATGCCATTTCAAATCATATACAAATTGCATTTCGATGCCAATTCAATTAAGATGAAATTGTGTTTTCAAATCTACAGCTATAGCAATATTTATTTATAACATTTCAATCATATAAAACTAATTGTAAACATGTTTTTCAAGATAAAGTAAAAACCATTTGTCTTCCATGAAATCCTTTTAAAGATACACTCACAGTTTTGTCGCCTATTGTCAAGCACGCTCATGTGTTATGTGCCTCTTCTTGACCTACACAAGTGCATTTCACTTAGGCATTTATTTCCAAATTAGGAAATAAGGAATTAAAATTTTGGATTAACTGAGTTTGAGATTTGTATATAATCGTGTAATACGTATGCTAATTGTATTTTTATTTACTACCAAAAGTTAATCCATTATGCTCCGTTTCCAATTCTAACTTCAAAATTCATTTAAAATCATATTTTCACCCATTCTAATTTATCAATTTCTTCAAAACACTATTTCTCTCAATTTAATTCATCATATCATGATCATGAATGATGAGTCACTGTTATGACCTGATGTCCAAAATCCATAACGTCATTTGTTCCTTAATTGTCACATAGTAAATGTTTAAATTAAGTTTTGAGGTCTTATGGACATTTATTCCCCTATGTCTCTAGTTTTTATATCATAAAAAATCATGCCATTTCAACTTAGAAATAGTGAAAAATGTATCAATGATCACAAGTTGTTTCAACACAGGGGCAATATCATATTACTATTTTAAATCTCAAATTTCAGTATCATTCATCAGGAATTAGATCTAGGTTTCTTCTAGAGAGTTTTAGTATTATGTCTTGGGTTTCATATGCAGTTGGAATCACCTAATGTGGAGGTATGTAGCCTAAATTATAATCAACACAAGATGTCTAATTCAAGTAATCCGAGAACTAAATACAAAAATTCACTAAACATAATTCTTTCTCTTGGCATATTCATCCCTTAAATGCTTCCAACTTATTATCTACTCCATAGCAAATCAAAGTTCATCATTTACCTTACATAAATATCCCACAAAAAATGGCACCTCTCTTCTTCCTCTCCTCATTGGATGCATTTTCCCTCTTTCTCTCTTCTTTTCTTCCTTTCTTTTTGGTTCTCACGTTTATGTTGAAAGAAGGAAGTAAAATGTCTTAAGTTTTGCTTTTTATTCTCATTGAATGGATTACACACGTCACCTTCCTATTTGCCATCACTAATGACTCATGAAACATATGTCATCATCTCATTGGTCATCTCTAACGACTCATCAATCCACTAATATCATGTAGAAAGACCAAATTTCCCTTAATTAGCACACACACAAAAAACAAAATTGCCCTTTAATGCATTTAATTGATCGATTAACCGAATTAAATCCCAAAAACATTCCACAACGGTCTTATTTTTAAATTGACCATGAAATACTCTAATTAGAGTTAATACTTAGCAATTACAGGCCTAAAATTTTTTTGAATGGATTTAAAATCATGATACCCATTATTTTCTAAAAAGGGCATTTTTGTCCTAAACTTATAAAATTCCCAAAATTCATTCGATTGGACTTGTTTTTGATCCGTTTCGATATCATTTGACTCTAATACCTATTTTGGGTATTTTCATCATATTTTTAGGGTAAGGTCCTTAAAATCCCTATTCAAGTGAAAATACTATTTACTCGGGTTTACTATACATCTGAAAATACTATTCACCAAAGAATAAAGTCTATAAATAGGTAAAAGGGAAAGTTCGGAGTTTTACAATCATAAAAATTTTGTCCTCAAAATTTAATTACAATCATAAAAATTTTGTCCTCAAAATTTAACTGAACATACCTGTTTGAAATAAATGAGGGTATAATATAAACATTTGTTGCTCAAGCTTCCATGTAACTTCCTTTATTGCGTGGTTCCTCCACAGTACCTTAACCAACGGAATGTTCTTATTACGCAGAACTTGTTTTCTAAGGTTGAGGACCTATATTGGTTTTTCCTCGAAAGTCCAATCTTCTTATAGGTTCACCGGTTGGTCTGTGTTTACATGAGATGAATCAGCTAGATATTTACGAAGCATAGACACATGGAAGACATTGTGAATTCTTACAAGTTCATCTAGTAACCTCAATTGATACTCCACTGTTCCAATCCTTTCCATAACTTCATATGATCCTATGTGATGCAGACTTAGTTTACCACGTTTCCCAAATCTTAATATGCCTTTTCAAGGGGAAATCTTAAGAAACACCTTATCTCCAATTTCAAATACATGCACTTTACGGCGATTATCCACATAACTTTTTTGTCTATCTTAGGCAATCTTTAACCTATTCCGAATAGTCTGGACTTTGTCAATTGTCACCTGAATAGGTTCGGAACCTATCAATTTTCTTTCTCCTACCTTGTCCCAATATATTGGAGTTCTGCACTTTCTTCCAAAAAATACCTCATAAGGGGCTATTGATTGCAGTTGGCCACATAAAAAATTAGCTCAAATTAGTATATCTTTCTTACACAATTTAACAATTTAATTCGAGACCAACAATCGCCAAGCATACCACTCCTTCATTCTATGGCTGGCTTTCCGAGGTCGCTTTAATACTAAGGATTAGCTGAAGCTTCCTCTTCTCCATATGGATTGTCCTTTATGTCTTAATGCTAGCAAGGACCTCTCCCACCATCTTTGCTCTTGCAATTATTCTCTTATTATTTGGAACTTTATCCTAGCCCCTTCCATCTCTCCTTGTTGACTCTTAATTGGCTAGATCTCATCAGTTAGCTCTCTTAGTGATAGTTCTCGAAGTTAGGTGATCTTAAGCTCTTTAGGATTTCTATGACCTCCTTGATTTATGATATTTGGACATAGTGGAACCATAGGCTATTTACCAAGCATTCAAATAATGTTTCTAGCCCTTGTATCAGATTATGGTAGCAAATCTGCGAGGTTGCTATTGTTAGGAATTTCATGTCTAGAATGAGCCCCGAGTTGAAAAGTGACTGGCATTTAACAATTTGATCCTTTTCCTTATTCCTTGATTTCTTAACTGCTTGTCTTTTGTTAGTCTTTTTGGCTTTTGTTTTGTGTTTGTTGACTAATCCTTTATTTTAATGCATTCTTTCGATTAATTTTTGAAAAAAATAATAATTAGTGAATAGGTTGCACATATTCTTATTATAGTGATTTCAAAGTTCTAAAGTATGATTTTAGATAGTCATAATTTTTAATAATTTTTTTTCTTCTAAAAGGTATTTCATAAAGGAAGAGACAAGGTGTTTTAAGAGATTTTTTTAAAAGAACTGTTTTAAAGATCGAGAAAATTAGGTGACCATCTATGGTTATCTCCTTTGTAAAATAGAGAGTGTTATCATTGGTCATTTTAACGTTTCACTGACTAAAATACCTATGTTTAATATATAAGTGGCTATAACCCTTTAAAGTGATATGTCTTTTAGCATCTCTCTTCCTTTGTTGAAATAGCATATTTATTATGCAAAGACGGATCTCGTCAAAAGGGACATATCATTTTATGCCATGTTTACTTTAGCTTTTGTTTTTAGTTTTGGTTTCTTGTTTTTTAATATAAAAATTGATTAAAAAATACATTAATACAGCACAAAAATCGATAAAAAACACAATTATCAATACAAAAATACAACAATCACAACATAAAATCACATCCAACAACCCAACTAAACATCCCCTTAAATGTGCTCTTTTGTAATTTAAGAGTCCCTTATCAAAAAAAAAATCCAATTCTCCGAGAATGTTATTGCTTAATTTTAATTTTAAATTTCAAAATTTGTGGTATTTGGGAAGAGCTTTTTGTTTTTCCATATAAACATGTAAGGAATTTTTGCGTGGGGCAGATAACTCTATAAAATAAGCCATACTTTTCTTGAAGCCTTGCATTCTATTATTTTTCATATTCCCCTTCTATATTTTCATACGCTAATAACATACCGGTAATTCTCTTTGATGAATCTGTACATTACCAAAATAATACAATAAGACTTACTAACTGTCTTAGTATTATAAAATTTACATTATGCTTACTTTGGTGGGAAGAACTATTATTATTAAATTTAAAGTTAAAATTGTTTTTTTTTTAATCAAAAGACAATAACCAACGACTCTTTATTTTGCTAATCCAAGTGCATGAGCCTAAATTGTATGGCATGAGTGAGGCATGGGGTGGGAGTGGAATATTAAAAACAAAGCGATGTTGCCGGGAAATAAGTCAAAGGACAAAGGCTAGTTTCAGCTCTAAAATGTAAAATCTAAATAATTTATCATAAATTAAATCTTAAAAAAATGTTAAATGATTCAAAATTCGAAACTTATTTCTTTATGTAGTCTTTTTTATTAAACAAATATTATAAAAAGAATCACTGAACTATAAATAATCAACAAATTTAAAGGAAAAAATCTTAAATGAGTGATAAAAGAAAATTTTACTATTTAATTTACAAATTCTTCTACTGGTTGTGAATAATTCACATTGACTGTTTTTTATATTTTATAAAGTTTTTAAATAATCTAGGATATTTTTATTTTTAGTTTGATTATTTAAATATTTTTCAGTTTATGCTGCATATCAATGTTCATTAAATTTTTATTTGAATATTAACACTTATATTCATTTAAAATTATATGAAATAAAGGGTTGTTTGGTATTAATGTTGGTTATAATTTTTAATTGTAATTTTTATGTATTTATATTAATTTTTTTATTATCCTTGATTTTTGTGCTATTGTCTTCAATTTCTATGTTATATTAATAAGTTGTCTTTTTCAATTTTTATACTGTTTATTTTAATTTTTATATTAAAAAAATAAAAAGTCATAATTAAAAAATAAATCCAAACCAAACATCTGCTAAAGTTCTTGATTGTTGTTGATTAAATTAAATATATACACGTGTCCAAAACCACACGTGTCGTGCGTTGCCACTAGCCGCTGAATGTCTCTTTATCAATCTCCGGCCTTTTGTGTGCTTGATGCTCCGGCGTCACTCACTCCGTCCCACTAATCGCTCCTCATACTGTTCTTTCAAAATTAATAAAATACTTTTCCTTTACCTTTGCCAAAAAGAAAAAAATAAAAGTAAAACGCTTTCTTAAAGTAAATTGGGTAATTGATTCTTCTACAGGCCGTGTGTAAGATAATTTTAGATCTCTGATAATGATTAGAAAATTTCACCTCTATGCGCAACGTCAACAGCTAGTCTCTTATTCTATCATTTCCAACATATTGACATCATTAAGTAGAGTCCAATTAAAGAAGCATCTTGCATTTGAGTTGATAACTTTCTGTCTTAACGATCAATATATTCAAAATTCTTAATCAACTTGTAAGAATTCACAATAACTTCTTACCTTAACCATTATTATCTTTAAAGTCTGAATCCATCACAATTAATATATTCAAATTACAAATCAATAAATAAGAATTCATAGTATCTTAACAATTATATATAAAAATTCGGAATCAATATGCAAGAATTCCGATGGCTTTATGAAATTGAAGATAGGATAAACCAATTTAATTAGTGTTCGTGGTTATTTGGTAGAGAAACACTAAATTCAGTTTTTTTTCAAACAAAATTATTTAGGGCTTGTTTACTTTAATTTTTATTTTCTTATTTTCTTATTTTTTTAAAACATAGAAATAAATGTAGTATAAAAAAATAAAAAATATAACACACAAATAAAGTATAAAAATTAAAAAAACGTAATAATCCATGAAAACTTACAAAATAAAAATAAAAAATAAAAAATTAAATTAATGAGAGGAGTCATTTTTAATCTTTGATATCTCATTTATACTGTTTTATCTTTAAAGACGTACAGAAAAGTTTAATTATATAGTATTTTATTAACGATTTTTTTGGATTATTTTTATATAAAATTAAAAATTAAAAAATTAAAATAAATTTTATTTTTTTATAAAAATAATTATAAAAGGCCACTAATAGAATATTATATAATTTTTCGCTTTACCGAGTTGGGTTGACCATTTTAACCCTACAAGATTTGGGAACACATGTTATGTATGTTATGACTGATGTTCAGAATTATGTATGGGTTGACCTCTTAATTTTGCATGGTTGACGGTCTTACCCTTGAAAAACTTAATTTTGGTCGTCATTAAGTATTGGCTTCAGAATACGTATGAGTCCATTTTGATAAACATCTCTCTTGGTTTCTCTCACTTGCTTTTCTTTGGACAAAGTAGTTGTGTGTTCCCAGCGGTCGCTACTCAATTTTATTCGATTGATCCGGTGGGGGAGTCTCCCATTTAAATACAGGCATTTGTTCATACAAAATGAACATGACATTCTCGACAATGGAGCCCGACGATGGTAGCAGTGGCATCAACTCTCACTGCGTGGAAATAACACCAGTTGAAGCACACAAAGTTGCCCAGCCGCCCCACAAAAGCACCCTACAGAAGCTCAAAACCAGACTCAAAGAGATTTTCTTCCCCGATGACCCTTTTCGCCAATTCAAAGGACAACGCAAATGGATACTTGCTGCTCAATTTGTTTTTCCCATTCTTCAATGGGGTCCCAATTACAACTTCAAGCTCTTCAAATCAGATATCATCTCTGGCCTAACAATAGCCAGCTTAGCCATTCCCCAGGTTATACTTGAATGGAGCTGTTTTAGTCTTCTCTATTCTTTTTTGCCTAGTTGACTCACCCTTTTAATGATCAACTTCAGGGTATCAGCTATGCACAGCTTGCTGTATTGCCTCCTATTGTAGGTCTATGTGAGTGGGTCTCATAGTTTTTTTTTTTTTCCTGTTTTTCCTTTTTGCATTTAGCAGTGCAGCCCCTACTTTGCAATCCATCCAACGAAACTTTGTGATGTTTTTGTTATTTACCATACTTACGCAGATTCAAGCTTTGTACCTCCTCTTGTGTATGCTGTTCTTGGAAGTTCCAGGGACTTGGCGGTGGGACCTGTTTCTATTGCATCACTGGTACTAGGGTCAATGCTTAGACAAGAAGTGTCCCCTTCTCAAGACCCTGTCTTGTATCTGCAACTAGCTTTTACTTCAACATTTTTCGCTGGTGTACTTCAAGCTTCCCTTGGCCTGTTAAGGTAACTTCTTCCATTTTAATGGGGGACCTTTCTTTGCCATGGAAGTCACCGCTTCACAGTAAATGATGATTTGAACTACTGTTGCAGGCTTGGGTTTATTATTGATTTTCTCTCCAAGGCCACTTTAATTGGATTCATGGCAGGAGCTGCTATTATTGTCTCTTTGCAACAGCTTAAGTGCCTGCTTGGAATAACTCATTTTACGAAACAAATGAGCGTGGTTCCTGTTCTAAGCTCCGTTTTTCACCGTACTGATGAGGTAAACAAGTTGATATTACTTGGAAGACTTGAACTTTACGCCTGGTTTTATCTGCTATATCAACCTCCAGAGAGTACAGACTTGAGAGCTGCAAAGGGACTTATTTATATTACTATTAGTATAAATCAGAACTCCATGCTCTTGTCAAGAAACTAAGTGATAAGGCCGACATAAAATTTTCCAAAAACATAGACATATGAGAAGTTAAAGAATTGATATTTTTGCAGCAAATAATAAAAAGTCATTCAATTGCGTTATTATGCAGTGGTCATGGCAAACAATATTAATGGGCGTCTGCTTTCTCGCCTTCCTTCTTCTGGCAAGATACATTGTAAGCTACACCCACCCCTTCAGTCCACTCTATTTATCATCATGTGCATAATAATAATAATCGCGTTCCTCTTTCCCATGTTCTATTTGTAAATGGTTATTTTACCACAATCTAGCTCTTGTGGATTTTATTTCGAAAGAACGGTAAATTGTGGGTTGAAGTCAGTTGGGTCCCACAATAAGAAAAAGGTCAACGGAGACAAATATTCTGTAGTCGGCATTGAGTGTCGATTTGCAATGGTCTTTGACCTATTTGTCTCACCTAAACTCACTCAAAAAGTTTCCAAATTGAACGGTACGGTCAATAAAGTGGCTGTGCGTACCCCCAAAGTTGAATGGCCCCCATTAAACCAATTAACTGCTGTAGATGATGAGGTAAATAACTTGTACCTAATACTAATAACTAATATTTAATTGTTAGATTTGTCATACCCTATCGAATTCAATTAGTTTTAAGTTTCATTTCCTTAATATTTCTCTACTCATAAGACATCACGCACATAAAATTTATTAGGAGATATTTAGTTGGGTTGTGGGTTGTAATTTTGTGTTGTGATTATTGTATTTTTGTATTGGTAATTATGTTTTCTTTATCGATTTTTGTACTGTATTAGTGTGTTTTTTTTATTAATTTTTGTGTTTAGAAAAATAGGAAACTAAAACCAAACATAAAAGCTAAACCAAACATGGCTTAGTAAGTCTAGCTAATGTTTATATCAAACATATTTGCTCAAAATTTGATGCAGGGTTAATCACTATACACTGCTAAATATATTGAATATGAAGCTGAAAAGTATGAATAGAAACAGATGTGGAATAGAATCATAAATCAGTTTTGATAAATGTTTTTAATTTCGTATTGGTATTATCAGTACCAGTTCAAATATTGGCCAGTACCGGCTGATAAAAATTTATTTTAAAGAAAAATTTTATATTTTGATTTTTTTAGGTTTAAAGTTAAGTTTAAAATTATATAATATAATATATTTATAAACTATTTTATAAATTTTATAAAATTTTAAAATTTTATTTAAAATAGTATCGATAATACCGTGGTATCAATAAAGTACTATTTTAAAAATAAATTTGAAATCAATACTAATACTAGTACAATATTTAAAATATTAGTTTCAACTATTTGGACTACTATTTAGGCTACGCAATTAAATTTGCAATAACAAAGAATAGATGATTGATTGATGAGTTTTTAATAAAAAGAAAAAAAAATTGTATATTGACCTTGGTGAGTGTGCCATGCAGAGCATGAGAAACCCGAAGTTGTTTTGGATTTCAGCTGGAGCCCCTCTTGCTTCTGTGATCCTATCTACAATCCTGGTTTTCGCATTCAAGGCTCAGCATCATGGGATCAGTATAGTAAGTCAAACAGTGCATATATATTAAGATAGATATGGGTGTTATTAACTTCCTCTGTTCACTTTCACTAGGGGGGCATAAGATTAATGCTTGCTCCCAAATCCATTAAAGCCCTCTCAATTTACAAGCTACCAATTGTA
>JAOXYD010141235.1:0-10726 GCA_028565735.1 Pinacopodium congolense
TTGGTCCTTTCCTTATACAATTTAGAGTTTTCATAAGCTTCAAATCGAAACTCATCTAACTCATTCAATTGCAAAAGCCTTTCTTCACCAGCCTTCCTTGAATCAAAGTTTAGAAAATGAATAGCCTAATAGGCACAATGTTCTAATTTAACAGGAAGATGACAAGCTTTCCCATATACCAACAGATCAAGCCTAAAAGTAATACCTAATTCAGGATATTTACCTAAAGTCCCAAACCAACCTCAGCATAAAAGCATCACTTTAATTCAAACCTAATGTGATTCTCACAATTATCATCCCTTTATCCCTTCAATACCCTCAAGCCTTTAGGAAACTAGTAATGAATGCCTAAATTAAACCAAAAAAACAAATTACATAAGCATCAATCATTCTTAATAAAATAAAACTATGGTTGAATTTTGAAACAAATAAGTATAATTGCAACACGATACAAAGTCTAATGAAAACCTAAGCTTTATAGTAATAGTTAACTAAACATAACCCAAATCTCAAAATGTAAACTAAAGGCACTAAAATAAAAATACCAATACACAAAACATGCACAAAAGCTTAAATTAAATGATCAAAACCTAATAAAATGGATCATTCTCTACTACCAAGAAAAACCTAATCCAAAGACACTAAGAAAAAGAAAAAACCTTGAAAGAACTCAATACATAAGCTAATATTCCGAAAACACTGACTTAAAACAACAAAACCCAAACTTAAACTATTGAAATTAATGCTCGAAATTAAAAAAATCATTCATTTATATATAAAAAAAGATTCATTAAAAGATTCAAGATAAATAACCACATAATCCATCTAAATTTCAATCTAAACATACTAGAACATATAAAAATGTGATTACATAAAGGAAATCATTTAATGACTATAAATACAAGTCAATACATCCAAAACATGGAATCAAAAATACTAGTGATGAAACATTATTTGAAGGTCATGAAAACTAACAAAAATAAAGAAAACAAGACGAAAGCAGTTAATATCATATGGCTACTGACTTTTATTTTTCTTTTTTGCTATGTTGTTACTTTATACCCCTCAAATTAGGGAAGATGCATCTTGGAAAGGACCGTTAATACCTTTCTCTCTTTTTTGTTGCAGGTCATTCGGTCAACAATATAGTGCTTTTGCTCCATCAAATAAAGTTCATTCAACTGAACTTACAGTTTTAGTTGACTGAATTGCTAATAGCTTTCCATTTTCCAACAACAACTCTTATTTCTAATAACAGCTCTTCCTAGTATTAACTCTTTTTGGCAGTAAGAGATCTGATTCCTCCTAAACTTTTGCTTTTTATCCAAAATAAGTTTTAATACATTCAATCTGCCATTCAACATAAATTAAATACAATTTTAGTACTTTTTCATCAAAATTAGGGATGAATCTAAGTGAAATAACATAATAAAACATGACAAAGCATATCCTTATCAAATTCCCCCACACTTGCACCATTGTTTGTGCTGAAGGAAATTAAACACAACCATTACATTATATCAATTCATTTTTAAAGAGATCAAGTGCATGTAATCTTTCAAACTTTGGAAAACTTAGGTATGAAGCTACTACACATATAACATGATTAGTTTTCAACGGTACAAATAAATAAAATCAAATGAACACATCGTTAATCAAAGGTAAGCATAAAAACAAGATGGATTTTTCTCACGATGTTCACTCATTTCACTCACATGATTAAGGATTGGTGTTTTTCTCAAGACTCCCTCTAGCAGACAACACTACCATAGGCTTGCAAATTCACCAATTCTATTCCTTATAGATTACATTCTATATAAGTTAGGGTTGTAATATAGCTTGGGTGTAGGTAAGTTAGAAAATTTTGATGAGTTTCTCACAAGTGCTCTCAAAGTACTAAGTACAGAGGGAGAACCAATTATAAATTTTAAGATATGCATGTGAATAAACTAACTACTCATCAATAATTATTGTATTTGATTCTTGTTCTTTTTTCTATTTTTAATTTTTCCTTTCCTTCTTTTAATTTTTTCTGTCTTTTTTAGATCTCCAAAAACAAGAAGACAATAGTAGAAAATAAATACATAACATGAGTAGAGAACCATCTCAAATCATATTAGAATAACATATAAGTCCAAAGTCCTAAACTATAGACCAAACGCTCACTTAGCAGTTCATTGGACTTGTGATTCGATAAGGCCAATAGGTTTTCAAGTTTTAACATAAAGTATTTACTTGCTGAACAAAAAGTGTTAAATGCTCAAAAGGGGTTATAAGAGATAATAAATTAGGTAGTCATTTAAGTCAATGTGTTAAAATAAAGAAGGCACTAATCCTTTCCATATAATATGAATATGTTAGGGTTAAACCAATTCAAAGCAACTTTTGAAAATAATGTCCTAAGGAAGCATCACACACAACAAGAGAAATTTAATGACTAGAATGTAGTAATAAAAACTCAATGTTAAGCTTTGATTTCAATGTATTTTCATAACCATTTAAAGCCAATTTAATATACATTTGCTTCTAATTGATGTTAAAGGGTTTTAATATCATTTATATTCATGTACAATGCAGATGAAAGCTAAACAAATGTAGAAACTCTAGAAATGGTAGCTGAAAAACTAGATTTTAGGAGTTAAACCGCACCCCCTTTCACCCCACCGTTGTACTCTTTAGGCCATCATTTTACTGTGGAAGACATGGACTTAAATAGCGTCTTCATAGTTTGCTATTATACTATTCTTCAAGTGTCATTCTAGTAGCTATCGAGATATTTTCAACTTGCTCCTCCAATTGTTGCAACTTGCCCAACTTGTTCCTCCTTGCTCCAAACATATATAAGAAGCTCTAGAGATCATATTTATAGAATTTAGGATGGATTAGGGTAGGAAATGAAGATCAAACATCATATTCTCCTCTTCTTCCCTTAGTTTTTTTATTTTTTTCTTTTTTTTCCAGCGTTTGTATATTGTAATTTCAGGTTGTTTTGAGGATTTAAGGGAGTTCATAGATTTGTTGGGAGGTTGTCTATTAGTTTGTATCATCATTTAGTGCTTCCTAAACATTAAATCTCTTGTTTTGTACTCTTTTTGTTCATATGTGGCATGAACATGGGCTGTTTTGTTTAAATCTAAGCTAGGGACAGGTTCTTGAATATCTTGAGTAAGTTTATAACACATGATTGCATGACAATCTTTATTATGTGAGATTTTAAAGCATATCTTATCTTGATCATTAAGGATATGAATTTAGATGAATGAGTAGAGGACCAATAACTTAATTCATTGAAAAAATCCATAAATAACATGATTTTAATCAATTAATGACCATTGATTAGTTATGTCATGAAGGTGCTAATCTTGAATAGGAATTTAGGATCAGAAACTTCTTAATCTTTAAGCCTATTTCCTATTGATATGTGAGTGGACTAAACCATGAACTTAGGAAAGTAAGAGAAAAGAAATTGACTTGACCATAAATTTTTCTTGATTTATTTAAGGCCTTAGATTTGAAATTCTAATCCATTTCATAACTTACTTCAATCATTTGGGCCTAGTCCTTAGAAAATTAATCAATTTGTAATCCTTAGACAATTTAGATTCAATTGCAAAGTTGGAATTTTTTAGGTTTTTTTGAGTCAACTAACCCTTTTAATTTAAAGATCTTGGGTTCCTTATATAATTGTAATCCAATTTCCTTGGTATTCACGCATTTGTTTTGTCGGTTCTACATTTTATAATCTTAAATATGCTCAACTTTATTACTTGCGATTGGTACACTGTCGTTAAGATGATTTGCATTTAGATTGAAATTGCATGTGAATTGATTGATTAATTTAGGAGAATTAGTGATACTAAATCAATCCAGCACTCAATTCCTCTTACAGGTTTATATATGAAAATCCATCATGATTTCACACATTACTTAATCACTTAAGTATCAAAATATTGACTAAATGTATGCAATCAATCAATATAGTTCACCTTATACTCAAGTAGCCTAATTTAAATTCAAGAACACAAATCAAACTCATTCCAACTACAATGATAGAATACATCACAATAACTCAAGTGCAAAAATTTTTAGCTTTCCCCACCCCCACACTTAAATAGGGCATTGTCCTCAATTTCCAAAAACACAAAAACATATATATGAGGATGGAAATAGAAATACTCCCCTGGATCAAAAATGGCATATCAAACTTGGAAACTAAGATTGTAGCTTGTTCCTTGAATTCCTACAAACTAGGAAATAAACAAGCAAGTAAAACCATCAAACCAAATCAACCATAATCTATTTACCAAAGAGAAAAACACATAAAAAATCCCAACAAGCACTTAGTTAAGGTATAAGCTTGACCCTTGCTTGTTCGTGCCTCAATCAACATCAAAAGGAACTGTGAATGCCACATGTGAACGACATAAAATAGTGAAAGATCCAACTCCATCTACCTTTACAATCAACTCACAATTAGCTTAATGTCACTTATCCTTAGAGATGTTAAACTTGATGACTTTTCCAAAACTCTCTATTATTAACTTCTCCTTATCAACATCGATCATTACATGGGGTATCTTCAGAAATGGCCTTTCTAACAAAATAGGAAACTTTACATCATGCATATCAACAACATAGAAGTCTGCTGGGAAAACAAGATCTTGAACTTGTACCATGACATCCTCAAATAACTCCTTAGGGTAAATATTAAAGCTATTAGCTCAACGAAGGATAACATGAGTATCTTTTAAAGAACCTAACCTAAGAGTAGTAAAAACAGATATAGGCATGATGTCCATCGAAGCTCCTAAGTGTAACATGCATTTTTCAAACCTCATGTTACCAATAGTACAATGAATGGTAAAAGTACATAGATCCTTGCACTTAAGGGATAGCTGCCACTTTAGAACCAGTGACATGTTTACCCCTATACTGACCTTCTCACCCCCCTTCAGTTTCAACTTATTAGTATACAACTCTGTTGAACCAAGGGAGGTTCCACCATATTTTGATAATGACAAAACAACTATTTTACTAATGTTTATGGATGGGTGTTTTGAAAGATGAGTGCTTGGACAATGAAATTCAAATATATTTGTTTAAAGATTCTTAGAGCTATAATGGAATTTATGAAGATTGTTTATGAAGACTCAAGCCCTTAAAGAAGTGAATTAGTTTGACATAGTTTGATTTATTTAATTTTTATTATAAGCTTTTACTTAATTCATTCTAATTGTTTAAGAGCCTCATTCATGCTTAATTACATTCATAATTTAGAAAATGCATGTAGGAGCATAATCAAGAGGACTTATGTGATTAATGAATTTGTATGTGGAAAATCCTCTTGATGTGTGAAATTGTTTAAAGCATAAATGTTAGAATGTTGGTAAACTTAATTAACATTATGATTTATATTAATAAGTTAGAAACTGTGAGTTAGTTTCACTTTGCTAAATTGGAATTTTATCAAATTTTGTTTTTGTGGTTTGATGTTTTAAGTCGGTCAATAGAATGTCTAGAAAGTAAGTATCAATCAACTGAATCATGGGAAAGGTCAACCAAATATCTGTTCTTATGAGGTCGATCGACCAAACTCCTTAATCGATCGAATGAATGATACAAATTATAGGGAGAAAGTCTAGCAACGGCCAAATTACACAATGGTAAAAAGAAATTAATGATTATATCTGTTGGATAAAGAATTTATTTGTTAGGCAACGACTAATTGATGTTAATTTTAGTATAAATAGTTGTGGTTTGTAAGTGTTAACTGTGAAAAATATAGAATAATCTTCGTAAGATTTCTTACGAGCAATTTGACTATTCTAAATGTTTTTAGTGTGTCTTGTTAGGTATTATAATGCTATTTTGAGTGCATTCATCCAAGTTTTTTATAAGCCACTTTTATCTACCAAGAGTTCTTATGTGAATCATTCTTCCCAAGATTTGTCTTTTAGTAAGGTTATTCTTTACCATAAGAAAAAGAAGAGGGCAGGTTATCCTTGAGCCATAAAAAATGAAGTTGTATTACAAATGTTGTAATTCATGATTGCATTAGTAAAACAATTTCAACAAGATGTGTTGGGAACTAAACGTAAGAGCAAGTCGACTACTCCGAACTAGTATAAATTGATAGTCTACTTCTTCTCTCTTCTCTTTATTTTGATGCACTTACTTTACTTTGTTTAATTTCATAATTTTGTTTAAAAGCTTTTGCAAATATTTATCAAATTTATTTGTGTTTTTTTAAAGGAGTTTAAATCCTAATTCACCCCCTCTTAAGTGCCTTATAGGACTTACAATAAGTATTGGAGCTTATGTCTCACCTTTTTTTTCTAACGAATTAGCGAGAAAAGATCAATATGGCACACCTTATGAATACTTTTTCTTCCTCATCTAGCTTAGAAGGTCATAATCCTCACAGAGACTCTGAATTTGAGTGAAACAACTACTTATATTGGAATAGTATCATGAGATGCTATTTGACGGGTGAAAATGTGGATTTTTGGCTTATGTTTTCATAAAACCCCTATGCTTAGCAAACATGTAGGAAATGTTCAAGTACTTAAAGAAGCCAATGAATGGTACAATGAAGATAAGAAAGTAGTTTCTATGAGTTGTAAAGTTATTAATATATTCTACTGTGCCATGAGTATGAAAGAATTTAATATGATATATGGCATACTCTTGAAATCATTCATGAAGGTACAAATCAAGTCAAAGAAAGTAAGGTAAACACACTTACTCATGAATATGAACTTTTTAAAATGAGATAGCATGGAAATATTTCTTCTATGTATGCTCATTTTAAAAATATTTTAGTGCGTTAAAGGGTCTAGGTAAGACCTATTCCAACGTTGAGCTTGCAATAAAGATTCTTAGGTCTCTACCAAAGATGTGGGAACCTAAAGCGATAGCTATCTAAGAACCTAAGGACCTCAACGTACTTTCACTTAAAGAGCTCATTTGATCACTTCTTACTTATGAATGGTGCTAAAGGATATGCAAGAAGAAGTGGCGTACCAAAGGAAGAATGTAGCATTCAAGGCATCAAAAAAGGAGGAAAATGAAAATGAATAGTTTTCACTTAGAAGTGAAAATGAAGAGTCTTCACTACTCGCCTCAATCAGGAGAAGATTGAAGAAATTCATGAGTAATGCTTCCACACATTGAAAAGGCAAATCTTTCTCCAAAAATAAATTTTCTAACTAACGTGCTTTAGATGTGGTGAGATAGGTCACTTGAGATCACATTGCCTAAGCCTCTAAGAAAAAGAGGAAAAGGACGATAGGAAGAAAAAGAAGGAATGGAAGAAGGTAGAGAGAGAAGAGAAAGATTTAAAAACTGCATGGTTCGAATCAAACTACTCTAAGGAAGAAGAAGTGGCCAACATATGTTTCATGGCACACCATAAGGTAAGCGCTTCTCATTCTAGTGAAAATGAATTTGATTACTTATATGAAGAAATAATGGAGCATATAGAAGAGTTAACTAAAAAGAAATAAGGAATTATATGATAGACATAATAAAACTCTAGAAGAATTCAATGCATTCAAATTAGACAATGAGAACCTTTGAAAAGATGTATATTCAATTATCAAAGAAAATTATAAACTCGAAAATTAAAATAGAATATTAAAGGAAGAAGTAGAATCCCTCAGGAATCTTTAGCTAAATTCACTTAGAGAAAGAAAAAATTAGACTTAATGCTTAGTGTATAAAAAATAGGAAATGATAAACATGGATTTGGGTATAGTGGTGCTTCTACTAGTAAGACAATCTTTGTTAAAGGAAAGAACTTAAAAGGTGAAAGTTTTCCTAAGATTTTTCAAAATAATAGAATTCAAATAAGACGTCCTATATACATGTACTCTATAAGCCTAGAAAATTTTCTCATTGTCCAATTAATAACAGAAGAATACTTTCTCATTCTAGAAAAAAGTTTCAATGAGCTCATAATGACTTTAGATCATGGAATAGAAATGCTCATAAATCTTGTACCCTTGTTTTGTTTATAATGTGAATTTTCTGGGCAGGTGTAACATTTTTGCTATGATCCTTTAAACATTTTGTCACATAAACATAAAAGAAATAATGTTCAAAGAACAAAAATGATTTGGGTTCCGAAAATTCATTAAATCTTTTTCATGCATTTATTTCTCCATACTAGATATGTTATTTTTTACCAACCTATTGTTCTATAGAAAATATGGAAAAATGTTAGAAAGTGTCTTAGTTTGACTGAGCAATCCTGAATATCAGTCATCCTAATATCGTTCAACTAAAAGGTTAGTTTAGTCGATCGATACTCTGTTTTGACATGCTTTAAAAAATTTTGTATTCATTATTTTTCATATTTCTCCTTTTCCCTATTTTCCTGCAACCATCTCTCTCCTCTCTTTTAAAAAATCTAACTTACTTTAATAATGTTTTCTCTAAATCATGGCATAAATAGGGATTTTATTGTTAAACAGATGAGATAGGTATGTTACTAACAATTAAAGGACCCTAGATTAGATGGGTACCTAAAGTTTTATAATTCTTTGCTTTACAAGTTATTAAGAGAAGAAACAAGTCGTATATTGATAGTGAATGTTCATGACTTATGATCGATTATCCTTCAAAATTCATTACCTTCAAAATTAAGAATGGAGGGTCAGTTACATTTGGTGACAATGCCAAGGGTAAGGTAGTTGTCATTGAAAAAGTCAATAAGGATAAATGTCCATTAAATGGTAATGTTTTACTTGTTGAAGGTTTGAAGCGTAATTTGTTAAGAGTAAGTCAATTAAGTGATAAAGAGTTTAAAGTATGTTTTGTAGGAGATGAATGTGTCGTTTTGAAAATTTGGGATGATATTGATGTGTTTTTGGAAAAAGGAAAGGAAACATCTATGTTATTGATTTATATAATGTGACTAATGTAACACCCCAAAATATACCCTAGAAGTATTATAACATGTCTAAGGTTCATCAAGAAGTAAAAATAATAAATCAATTAACATAAAGATATCTAATGTAAAAGATTTATGTAAATGGGTAATCTGTTCATTTTGGCATGAACATACCTTGGTAATTTGGCCATATCTTGGTATGTATAACTCCACTTTGGATAATTCAAATTGGGACTTAATCTAGAGACATATATCTAAAACTTTTGTGAAGGAACCAAAATTTTATTGTACCTCTAAGGTCTTCGAATTCTTTCTTGATGTTACATTATGGCAACTGCCCTTGTTTTCGAATAACCTATGATGTTTTAGGGATAATTCCCAAAATAATTAACCAAATTGCATGAAATTTATGACATTAGAAAATTAAGACATAGGGGAATGAAATTCATTAATAATATGGTAGGCCAATATGGAAAATAAAGGAAGAAGAAGGACCAAAATACAATTTTTCAAAAAGGGACATATGGACCAATTAGATTAAAGCATATGTGGACCAATTGGATTAAGGCATATGTGGACCAATTGAATTAAGGCTTGTTTGACCAATAATAATTAAGCATGTGTGAAGGTATTAAAAGTTCTAGAATGGGGATATGAAGAGGGGGTTCACGACATTCTAAGTTCAGATTTTCTCCTCTCCATTTCATCTTTTTCATCCCATCATTTTTCATGTAAGAATAGGTGGAAATCAAGGTGGGGAATCAAGCAAAGCTAAATAGGAAGGGAAGGAAAGGCAATAAATGACCAAATTTGTCAATTTTCAGGTTTAGGACTTCACTTAGTTTATGTGGACTTGTTATGAGATGGTTCTTTGGTGTTATTTTGGATAGAATTGGTTGAATATGGTAAGAGAGTATTGTGTATTGAAATTTTGTCCATGGTTTTTTTGAGTCAGTCACATTGTTTGAGACATAACGAATCCTACAGAACCTTAACTTGTGTGATTTTAGTTGCATATGCAACCTAAGACATAGGGGTAAATATCTCTAGAAGACACTTTGATTTAAATTAGACTCTATGACCTTCGAAATTAAGGTCGAAATAGGTGAACTGATACTGCCCCTATTTTGGAACAACTTGTGCTCTTTTATTTATATTTTATGATTGAGAATTCCAAATGGTTTGATTGTTGATACTATAGAAACTATATACAGAGGGGAAAAGATGTCCAGAAGACCTCAAAACCAAGCCCTAACTTTTTCTATATGCATATTATGGAACAAGTAGTGGTATGAATGAAAAGAGAGTCTGTTATAACCATAGTATTGCTTTCGTTTAGCCCAATCTTTTTGAATATACACCTAATCTTTTGAATGTGCATGAAACCTTTCTTTTGAGTGATTGAATAATGTAATTTAAAGATTGAACATAATGCATTCCAAATATATATACTGTTTATGACATGAAATATCTTTCATATGATTTGTTGTTATATGAAATGTGATTAATCTCTTAATTGTGAAATTTGCAAATGGCTAAAGGAAATGTTATGATGCCTGCCCTATTATGTTGGTTGTAGATAGATAGGCATGCATATAGGGTTACAGTGCAGCTGCTACAATATGACACCACTGGTGTTCATAGTTTGATACCTTCGAGTATCCACAGTTTGATACCTTCAGGTATCTACAGTCTGATACCTTTGGGTGTCCACAGTTTGATACCTTCGGTATCTACAGATTGATATCTTTGGATATCCACAGCACCCGTTATCCATACCCATAAGAAGTGTGCAGGCTTAACACAGAAAATAAAATAAAGGAAAGAGATATA
>JAOXYD010141246.1:0-10726 GCA_028565735.1 Pinacopodium congolense
CCCTCTCTTCTTGTTTTATCTATCTAAATTTTCCTAATTCCTAATCCTAATTGTGATTAGAGAAAACTTGGCATTTAATACTAACATAACGACTAACGTCAACCCTTGTATTTTAATAGTTTTTACAGATATTGCACGGTGCAGCCGTGGCCATTCACAAGGTTAGGTGCTAACCCATGTACAATTACACGATATAAATAAGCTTCTCGTGGATTTGAAGAATGTTTGGAAGTGAATCCAAAGTACGTTACATTTGTTTATTTTATCATGCTTTGAAAAAGGGCAAGTAGACAGGCGATCTAGCACTTTTTTTTCCCTTTTTTTGACTAAGGAATTTTTTTTTAACATCTAAATAAGGCTAAAGAAGTCAATGGTGGTAGTTCTGCCCCAATTATCTCTTTGATTTTTTCCACTGGGAAGGCTTAAAATTTTTTTCTGGTCGAAGGTTATTGAATGTGCATTCACATGAACTAAAAGTTCTTTTGACGTTCTTTAACGTTTTTTTCTGGTAATATATCAGTAATATTAAGTATTAACATCGTAATTACTGCTGACAAACCAAATAAAATGACGGCCACTGGCAAAGGAGTACAGTTTACTGTTAAACTGTATGAAGAGTTTGGCAGAATAACACATTTCATTGGTTGAGTAAAATCGGTAAGTAGTACAGTTGAAAGGAAGTATACAACAATTGCAAGGACCAGTATGGTGATATAACATATTTAATTAGCTTAGTTAATTCAATAGGAACACTTAAAAGGAAAATAGGCTTTCCCTCCTTTTATAATGAATCGTAGATAATCGATAAGATGAATTCGAAAAATGTGTGTATTTGTCAAAAGTGGCTTATAATTTATATCACCAATTTTCAATTTTCACGTACCAATAACCAAGATATCATGGGTCCATTTTGGATCTATAAACAATAGTTACTCCATTTATAGTTAACGTAAGAGCCTAGTTTTCCTCCTACAAAAGGTAGTGCAGACCTAGGTAATTTAAATGCAAGTACCAATTTCTGGATACCACATAATTGCATCCTGAAAAGGCTTTTACTGCATTACCATCCTATCCTGCCATCAGACAAACAAATTTTATTCAACTAGCCATGTGAGTTAGCTTTTATGTAAAATCAGCCTGCCTTTTTTGCATCTATAATCAATGATGCTTGTTGTACCATTGAAACATCACACCTTAAGCGATGTTTGGTAATATTGAAGAAACACAAAAAATGAGACTTAAACCAAATCTTAAACACTTCAAATAAATTCTTGACAAATTTAATTCAATTCCAACAATTTCTAAGTCATTCTCTAAGTGAAATGCGATACCATAACATATACATTAAGATACAAAAAATATTAAATGCTTTATGTATGAAAACTTTTAATTCTTAAACAATTTAAGAACTTTTCAAACATTTAATAACCTAAAATTCACATTGCTATTATAACATAAACAAATTCAAACATATGTGATCGAAACTTAAATAATATTTCAAATCATTGAAACATAACAACAAAAATACATGAAATCAATTCAATACATTTCAACTTAATTATGCAACATTTAGCCTATATCTCATTCTAATTCAATTTCTAACATGACAAATTTCATAATCATGTTCAATTAATCACTAAAACCACAATTCAACTCTTATATGTCTATATGAAAATGTATCATGCAAATGTGAGAGTCTTTTTGAAGTGTTGATTAAGAATCAAGTTTAAGACACTTACAATTTAAACCTTTTTCTTAAACCAATCCAAACATGAATTTTATTCTTTTGATCTTCAATCTTGATCATCAATCTTTATCCTTTGATCCTTGATCATCCAATGTTTGAGCTTTTCTACCTTAACTCTACAATTATATTCTTGCGTTTTAAATATTAACTTAGCTTATAAAAGCATAACAAACTTAAAAATTAGTAATAATAATGTTATGTCATCATCAAATCATATAATTGGAACCTATTTAGTTCAATAGTAATGATAAAAATACTATTGAGTATGTCATTAAAGAGTGCTATTATGCACTTATAAATTCTTTTAAACTTGACTAAAACACTTCCAATCACTTTTGAATACTTTTAAACACCCAGAATTTGACTTAGCTAAGTTTAAAGAGTTATTAGAGTGATTTATTTATCATGAATTTTCATTTGAAATAAAAAATTCAAAATGTCTTGATCCATATAATTTTGAGCACATTTGAAACTTTTCAAACTAATCTGAAATAGTTCCCAAACATTCTAAAAACCATTCCTTCACTTTAAAACTAATCACATAAGTTTTGAATCATCCCCAAAATAATTTTAAACAATAAGATATTTTAGATGAACTAAAAATTTTTTTTATCTTTACTTATGAAAAAATTATGCACTTTTGAAGAACTTATGCAAAATGAATGTATCTTTGAGCCTATAATAGTATTGTAGCTTCAAATAAAACTTACAACTAAACTTAAGCTATGTAAATTAAGTACTTGAAGCTCCCAAATTGCTTAATCTTACTTTATGCTCAATTTTGGTTATCAAGTCCAAACTTTTCACTTTAAATTATGATTAAATGAACTATCTTTAAAATCTTTTACAATAAAACAATTCATTAATAATAAGAATGTATTATTATCATCAAACCCAAGATTAGAACTTCCCTTATTTCATAAGTCTCCCATATTTTATTGATGGTAAAATATATGATATTAGGGAACCAAAACACATTCAAATTAACGATGCTAAACTAAATACTCAATGCTCGTTGTAAATCCAAACATAGTGTATTTTCATCATAAAAACCTTACTCCCACTGAATTCAAACATTAAAACAAATCCATTCCCTCTAAATATATGCATCAATGCATTATGGTGTATTAAAGTATGAAGGGAATTATAACACAACTTATGCATAAAAAAATTTATAAGTGATAATAGGTAAAATGTATAGGATTATTGGTGTGCTATCATTTAAATTTTACTCATTTTTCAATTAATTCATACTCTAATGACATCTTCTTATGAAGTGTAGTCATATATGGCATTGGAAAGATCAAGTAAGCAGAAAGGAGAAAGTTTTAGAGGAAAATTCAAAAGAAAAATAGCTTGAATCAATGATGTAATTATAGACTTTATAAAGACTGCTATTACGGTGCAGTGTTGAAGACCTAAGAAAAATGTTGAGGAACAATGGCAGTGCTAGGATCCCATACATCACTGTTGTTATCCATAAGCAAGGAAAAGAATAATGTCCCTATGAAATGGCATCATTGTGCTAGGAGTTAAGTGCCATTTTAATCTATGAATAGCTAAAAGAGAGTGAAGAGTTTGACATTTATTACAAAACAAACAATATTAAACCTTATTCATGAGGGCCTCATAACTTTATTAGGAACTAAAGGATAAAAAGGAGCAGGTTAATAAGAAAAGGGAGGAATTCATTTTTTGAAAGTTTTGATGGCTAAGGTGTGCATAAAGGAAGAACCTATTAGGGTGTGTTTCAAGGAATGAAAGAGTCTGGATTGGTTGACTAAGGAGTGAAAAGCCTTGGAGGAGAAGAAGCAATCATTATCATGAGCTTTCTTATTCTCTACTTTTGTAAATTTTGACTTAATTACTTTTTTATTTAGATAAAAATAGGCAAGGAATTCTTTTTTAAAAAATTACATAGGTAAGGAATTATATTATACTGGATTGTCAATTTTACATTGAACTAAATATAGTTTTTTGAAGAAAATTATCTATGTATACATTGAATGATTATATTTTTTTGTAGTAAAATAATTTAATTAAGATGCATGAATTGTCCTACTATAAGAAGAGACCATGAAGATTCTTACTAGATACTATAATCAATTAGATTCATCATGATCTTCAATTCCTGAAGTTAATTTAATTCAATTATTAGTTATTAGTTTGGTTTTATTTAGTTTAAATATTCAATTCCATAATTTATTAATTGCTATGTTAATTAATATTTCAATAGTTTAGACTAGTTCTTATAAAAATCCTCATGAGAACAATACTTAATTCACTAACATGTTATAGTAATGATAGGTGTACTTGCCTAAAATTATGAGTTATAAAAGTATGTTGTCTTAGATTAAAAATTGCATAATCAAAATTTTTACATCGTTGTCGGGAATTATTAGTGATAATAAGAGAACCTAAAGTTATTACTTTAGCCATATTTTTTTATTTTTACTTTTAATATCTATGTTTTTTCATTTCTAACTTATTTAGCATATGCACTTGATTATTTTTTCACTCTTATAGGTAATCTATACATTATATGTCTATAAGCTTAACCTATAATCTTGTGAAAGCTAAACCCAAAACTGAGAGAGTAGCTCATCGAGGATATAAAGAAATGTTTAAGGAAGAAGAGGAAATAGGAGCACAACAATAGGGTTTGATAGATATGGCAGAGGACAATAAATCCCATTATATGCCAAATTATGCCAAGCCATCTATAAATGGGATCCACTCAAGTATTGTAAGACTAACTTTCTAGAAATATATGACACATTTAAAATCAATGAATCTTTAGATGATGCCATTAGATTAAGGTTGTTTCCATTCCCTTTGAGGAATCGAGAAAAAAGGTGGTTGAAATCCTTACCACTTGGATTGATCACCACTTGAGATAACATAATAGATAATTTTTTTTATTAAAGTAGTTTTCACCTGCCAAGATTTCTAGGCTAAGGAATGATATTTTTACGCTTGCACAGTTGGATGGTAAAACTTTGTATAGGACATAGGAGAGGTATAAAGATCTTTTGAGAAGATTCCCATATCATAGATTACGCACCTAGTTGTAAGTGCAAACAATAATAATGTTACAAAACACATGATAGATGCACCAACTATAGGAATATTAAACAACAAGACCCCTCAAGGTTTCTTAGAAATTGATTGAAGAGATGACAATGAATAATTACCAATGGCACTCTAGTAGAAGTAGGTTGGTGAAAGCAACTAGAATTCATCAAATGGATACACTATATACATTGTCAGCTCAGCTTAATCTTGTGAATAAGAAGATAGATAATTTAAGTGCAACAAACAAGGTAGTGGTAATGATGTATTATGACTAGTGTGAGGGGAGCCATGGAAGGCAAGAGTGTCAAGTGGGCAATACCTTTTCCAATTAAAAGTAAATAGACTACATGGGACACAACCCAAGAGAAAATAATCCATACAATAATACTTATAATCTAGGACAGAGGAAGCATCCCAACTTTTCATTAAATAATAAGCTGATACAAGATAGCCTCAACCGAGATGCCATTAGCAGCATGTGATGAAGCCAAGCCTAAAAGAGTTAATGATGAAATTCATTTATACATATAAAGCCTGCTTCCAGGTTTTAGAGACATCCCAAAGAAATTAGGAAGTTTCAATCCACATCTTAGAAAATTAAATCAGACAGCTCACAAAGTTGATCATTAAAAGACCCAAAGGAAGCTTGTCAAGCAACACGGAGAAGAATCCAAGAGAGCACATTAAGGTACTGGCATTAAGGAGTGGAAAGGAGTTAAATGATTAAATAAAGGAGAAAAATCCACAAGCTATTGTTGAAGAATCAAAAATAAAGAAATTAAGAAGGATGATAATGGTAAGAAGAAGGATTCGGTGAAGGAGTTCAAGTCAAGATCACCTTAACCTGCAACCTTAAAGCAAGGGTGCATGGATGAAGAAATCAGTTAATTTCTTGAAAATTTTAAACAATTTCATATTAACTTACCAGTTTTATGGCTTTGTCCCAAATACCTATGTATGCGAAGTTTTTGACGGACATCCTAATGAATAAAAAAAAGTTAGAAGAGTTGTTTAATGTTACTTTAAGTGAGAATTGTTCTGCCAATCTTTAAAATAAGCTATCAAAGAATATTAAAGATCTATGGAGTTTCACTATCCTTTGATTAATTGGTAGTTTGACAATTGATAGGGCTTTAGCTGATTTAGAGGCTAGCATAAACCTAATGCCTTATAAGATGTTTAAAACCTTAGGTTTGGGAGAACCACAAGTAATATATATGAGTATTTAATTAGATAAGAGCTTGTTTGGTATTGTTGTTAGTTTTGGTTTTTAGGTGTTTTTATTGGTTTTTGTGTGTTTTTTTGGGTTTCTGTGCTTTTTTTTTTAGTTTTTGTGTTGTATGAATATGTTTTTTTAATAGTTTTTGTGTTGTTTTTTGATTTTTATGTTTAGAAAAACAGAAAACCAAAACCAAAGATGGAAATGAAACCAAACTTCCCCCAATAGATTAATAAAATATCATAAAAGCACTATAAAAGACGTGTTAGTTGAGGATGATAAGTTCATTTCCTGACAAAATTAGTGATCTTAGATATAAATGAGGATACAGATGTACCTCTCATATTAAATAAATTTGGCCTCTATTGCTTAGTTGGTTCTTAGGTTGAAATAGTAACTTCCTTATATCTACAAAAGATGATTATTACCATCTCTACACCAAACAAGTTATTACCATCTTACCTTATTCCCCATATCTTTAAATAAGGTCTTACAAGAATTCCTACAAAAGAAGACATAGGAATTTAGCTTTCAAGTCACTATGTCCTCCCTTTATGGATTTAGATGGTAGTTAGGAAGCATAGGCTACATCTTATTCACTCAACACGCAAGCGGCAATTAAGCTCATGTTAAAGGATAAAAGGACCAAAATTGGTCCAATTGTCAAACTAAAAAGAAGAAGTCTCACCATTGCTAACCTTATGGATTATGGCATCCCTTACCTTGTCCCTCACCCCTAACATTTGCTTAGCACTCCAAGAACAAGGGCTGTTAGTATTGATATTCCATATATTCAAGTCCTTTATGAAGTAACCATGTATCCATTTCACCCACAAGGATTCTTTATCTCTACGCAATCGCTAAAGTTGTTTAGCTAAGCACGCTTTAGTGGCAAGATTAATGGATGGGATACCTAAACCTCCAAGCTCTTTAGGTAGGTAAACTTTTGACCATTTGACCTTGTTGCTAGCATGGTTAGATACATCCCCACTCCAGAGGCAGTTCCTTAATGTCCTATCAATAAATTTAATGCATTACATAGGTAAAATAAGATGGAAAGACCAATATATATGCATTATGGAAAGTATAGAGATGACTAGTTGAACTCCTCCAGCCAAGGACAAATGTCTATTATACCAACTACCAACTCTTGTCTAGATTCATTCCAAGATCATCTCATAATCCATACATAAAGGTTTAGAAGAGATAATTGGGAATCTAAGATACTTAATAGGGAGAGAACAACTTGTAAAACCTGTTATAGATTTCAGCTCATTCAAGACCACCCCAATTGCATTAGATAGAATGAGTTGGAACTTGACTGGATTAATTTCCAAACTTTAGAAGCTAGCATAAGTGTTTAGGGACCCTATTAGCAGCCTAATGGAGTCTTCATTAGCTTGGAAATAGAGCATTAAATCATTTGGAAAAGCGAGGTCGAACATGTCAAGTTTTTTACACTTGCTTTAATAGCTGAATCTGTCCCCTTGCTCAATTTTAAATTAAATCAGCTTATTCAATGTCTCAATACATAAGGTGAAGAAGTAAGGGGATAAATAGGTTCCTTGTCTCAATCCCTTCTATTCTTGAAAGCATAAGGAAGGTTCTCTATTCACCAAAATAGCATATGAAGTAATTGTGAGGTATTGCATCAACCAATTGATGAATCTTGAGGGAAATTAGAAGGCAATTAGCAATTAACATCTGCTGGATAAAATACCGTCCTAATAGGTCATATTCCTTTTAAAAATCAATTTTGAGAGGACAATGTGCTTTCCTTTCCACATTGAAGATAATGCGTTGCTTAACTGTGGTAAGGTAGCACATGCATGGTATTATATTGCATTTTGTATTACATTTTTTATGTGAACATGTATTTATTAGAGCACATGGATGGCATCATCTTGTATTTTGTATGACATTTTGTATGTGAATATGCATTTCTTATAGCACATTCATGGCATCATGTTGCATTTTGTGTGACATTTTGTATGTGAACATGCACTTATTATATTTTTATGCATCTTTTTCATTTTTGTGTGCATTTTGTTTCATTATGTAAGTTTTGCATAGGGTTAAATGCATAAATGACATGAATCTAAATGGAATTGGGTTAACTAAGAACAATATTGTTTGATTAGTGAAGAAGTATGACCTTAGGAAGTTCATTTATGATTATCTTTCAATTGAAATTGCACATTAATTAGGATATTGCATATCTTTTCTCACTTTTTCAACATTTGTTTGGATGCACTTTTTATGAGAAGTTGATTTAATTGGTAGGTCTTATGAGTGATAATTCATGTAAAGAATTGATTAGAGAGTAGGAACATAAGCTCATAATATGAACGAAATAAGTTATTCAGTGACTACTCTACTAACTCCTAAAGAGATAAAAACATAATCAACGAGAATAACAGTTAAGAATAGAGCTAATAGGCAAGTTATGAGTTGTGATTTAGTTTAATAACCATGAGTATACTCCTAAAGACATACACCTTTGCATAAAAAGGTCAAATAACACTCTAACTTTGCTAAAAGAACACCACTAGTTGAGTAATTAGAGGTGTGTCCCTAAAGACGTACATCATTACATAAAAAGACTAGATGTTTTTTCTTAGCCAATGAAAAAAAAACCGAAAGCTTAAATGAAAAAACTGAAACCTATTAATCTCTTCTTTTAAAATCAAGACATTTCATGAGTTAATGCTTAATAATGGCCTACCTTCTACTTAGTAAATTGACATATTGTATACTTACAAGTGTTTTAGATGTAAGAATAATATAGCAATGCTCTAATGAATATACATTTTCAATTTAAAGACGTTCAAGAAGTTAATGTATTAAGTTCATATTTTGGATATTCTTGAATGATTGATATTCTTAACCAATCCAATTCCATGAGATCTCTTGCCATGGTTGCATTTGAGCTATCATCCATTATTGCATTTTATGTGCTGTTGTGTTTGTGTCCTTTACATTTGAATTTTTGCTTTAGCACAAACAAAACTTTAAGTATGGAGAAGTTGATAATTGTGCTTTATAATATGTTTTTAAAGTGTTTAGTATGTGGTTTTCACATGTTTATTATGTGTTTAGGACTTATATTGATGTTCTTTCAATGTTATTACTTTTGTTTGTGTTTTAAGTGTTTGAATAATGATTTTGGGCAAGTTCTTGATCTTAATTGTGTAGGTATTCAATAGCGTTTCATGTGGACCTAAAGGAGGCAGCAAAGTAGGAGAAAACCAAAAGAAGGGAGGAGAAAGTCTAGGTTACAATCATGACTCAAGTCACGATCACGACAAAGAGTAATTTATCACCAGAAGTCAAAATTGTGACTTAGTCAAATATCCAGCTACGTGTCTTCTGTACATTTTAAACTTGTGTGGTGCATATTTAAGGGTACAAAACGTTAGGAGCTACCACCAATCACTAAAAAACTTTCCTAAGAAGGGAAATACTAGGTTTTAGGAGGATTTAAAGAAGGGAAACAAGTTCACCCATCAATATTTCAAGGAGTTCATTAACTTCCAGATTTTTCCAACTCGGGACTAAAGTGAAGATTACAAGCTTAACATTGTTTCTTTTCATCATTCTCTTTTCTATTTGATGTATGGAGAATATGAGTGTTGTGGATTTTATTGTCATTATCGGTGGCTGAATATTTTTATTGGAGTTACTTTTTGATCTATTATGTGAAACTCTAGTTTATTGATTCAATGAAATAATGTTTATGATATTTATTATACTTTAACCTTGTAATAGATTGCAAGTTTGATATTGATTAATTTGTGTTGAGTATACAATGAGAGTTGGCACTCAATAGACCTATAAATATCTAATTTATTAATTGATTAAAAAGAGATCTTGGTTGATTAATAGATTGCCTATAGGATTGCTTCACACATCTAGTTATATTTTTAGAAAAAGGTTTTGTAAATGTAAGACTAATTCTATTATTTTCAATTAGGAAAAATTATTACATTTTAAGAAAGGGTAACTAAGGCATTTGGATATCTTGGAACAAACATAATTAAATCAATAAGCTAAGAGGGAAATAAAATAAGGATAAAAGTGATTAAATCTAATCCTTATGGAATGATATTTGTTATACTACAAATATACTTATCCACTTACGGTATTAACTTAAAACAAGTTAGCAATCAACAAGGTGCTTGATAGAATTCTAAGTAATTTGTAGGAGAAAAAAACTAGTGTACCCCTAGAGTTCGACTTGCTAATAATGCCAAGCCTCGACCATTGTAAATTTCTAGTAACTTCCAACCCTTTATATGAATGAGCTAGATGAATGGAGAAAAGATTTTGAAGATCGAACATCGGCTTGCTTATGCATAACTCCTTCAAGCATTCAATCAGCTTCAACTCCTCTCTTTCCTAATCCTCTTGCTTCTCTTGCTTGCTCATCTTCTTTGCTTCTTCCTCCTCGAGATTCAACCTGTGAGAAAAAGAACTAAAAATACAGTCAGTAATACTAAATGAAGTAATACTGACCGCAGGAGGTATAGCATCCTCCACATCGTCTAAGCATATGTCCATTTCCTCAACAGTTTCCTCTTGCTCTTGCTGTTCTCCACCCTTTGGTAATTGATCACATACCACCTCGCCATGGTCTTCCTCTGGTTGGCTAAGTGTGATGGAAGATGCTTGGTCTTCTAAACTTG
>JAOXYD010141257.1:0-10726 GCA_028565735.1 Pinacopodium congolense
AATTCATAAGAGAGAACAAGCGAGGTTAAGTAAAAAGAGTGGTAAGAAACGAATGCAAACACCTAGGAAAATATCAAACATGTTAGGAAACACTTCTTTGAGAGATAAACAAGAGGGGAAAGTAGTGAGCATGGTTGTGAGAGTGGGGGATGTGAGAGATGCATCCTTGGCCAAGCGACATATGCTACTTTTTCTTTATAAAGAAGCTTATTTATCACATGAGTACCTTGCTAATCATGAATTGCCGAGTGTTATTGTTTCTATTTTATAGGCTTATGATGATGTATTACAAGATGATATGTCAAGTGGATTACCACCTAAGTGTGGAATAAAGCATCAAAATGACCTTATATCATGTGCGCAATTGCTAAACTGACCAACATATAGAACAAATCCAGAGGAGACTAAAGAAATTCAGAGACAAGTGGAGGAATTGCTAGAAAAATGCTATGTATATGAGAGCCTCGGTCCATATTTAGTTCTAGTCCTATTAGTGCCAAAGAAAGATAGATCATGGCATATGTTTGTGGACTGTCGTGCCATCAATAAAATCATTATAAAGTATCGCTACCTTATCTCTAGGTTAGATAATATGCTTGATAAGTTGTATGGTGCACATTTGTTTTCCAAAATTGATCTGAAATCTAATTACCATTAGTTTAAGATTAAAGAAGGAAATGAATGGAAAACTGCATTTGAAACTAATTATAGATTGTATGAATAGTTGGTAATGTCTTTTGGTTTAACAAATGCACGCAGCACTTTTATGAGGCTTATGAATTATGTACTACTTGAATTTTTTGAAAAATTTGTGGTTGTTTACTTTGATGATATTTTGGTCTATAGCAAATCACTTGATGAGCATATAGAACATCTGAATAAAGTGTTGCATATGCTTAGAGAAGAGAAATTGTACATTAATTTGAAAAAGTATTCTTATTTTCACTAAACAGGTTGTGTTCTTGGGTTATGTGGTGAATGCAAATGGTATAGCGATAGTAAATAAAACTCTAGGTTCTTTGTTGTGTGCTATAGTTGAAAGAAACTTGAAACCATGGGAAAAATCCTTACCATTCATTGAATTTACTTACAATCGAACCATATGTAGTGCTACTAGTTTTTCACCATTTGAAATATTTATGGCTTTAATCCTTTGCAATACTTCATAATGTGTTATACATTCACATAGTGAGGATATCTTCATAGTCCAAGTTAGTCTAAAAAGTCATTCCATTCCTAATCACAGAGAGCTCTGGTTGTACCTTAAGGACTTCACTGATCACTTTAGTTTAAGAGGGGCGATCAAGTTTAATACAAGGGTTGAGTATGTGGAGATGTTGGATTGTGAGGAATTGGGTAGTGGTTTAAAATGGGTTGTGAAGAGTAAAGAGAAGAAGAATGAAAAGGTGGTGGAAGAGGTGTTTGATGCTATGGGTGTCGCTACTAGCCATCACTCACATCCTAAGTTGGTCGCCATTAAAGGTGTGTGTAAAAAGGGAAGTTGCTTTATGAATGACAAGTCTAAAGAGATTCTGTCAAAGGTGGTATTTAGATACCAATAAAGAAAGAGAGTTTTCAAGTTTTCATTAATTTTCTTTGCGCTTGTGTAATTTCAAGTTATAGTAGAAAGAAACTCTTTGC
The DNA here is from genome assembly GCA_028565735.1 of Pinacopodium congolense. Classification (NCBI taxonomy): domain Eukaryota; kingdom Viridiplantae; phylum Streptophyta; class Magnoliopsida; order Malpighiales; family Erythroxylaceae; genus Pinacopodium; species Pinacopodium congolense. The sequence continues at coordinate 1,642 of JAOXYD010141257.1, forward strand.
AATTAAGAATTGACATTTATAACTATATTACATGCGCTACCTTTTTTTCTTGATTTGTTCAGTGATATTTTTTCTTGTGTGTATTTAAGGAATGTATACATGGAAGAGGAAGCAAATGTACAACCATGTATACAAGTTTCAAAGCCATTTTGGGATGAGGTAGTATAAAGGCTATTTTAGTCTGGAAAATACTTGCATGGCTCCCCTATGAATGCCATTTTGGGATGAGGTAGTATAAAGGCTATTTTAGTCTGGAAAATACTTGCATGGCTCCCCTATGAATGCTATAGCAAATCTGCCTCTCTCTTTTTTTGGTTAATTTCATGGAGTCTTTGAAATGGTTGCTTAAATATACTTCTTCTCAATTAATGGTCATCCAAAATTGGAGATATATAACCTTAGTTCCGTATCTAAATAACTAAAATATATTCTCTACTATCTAGTTTTTTTTTATTAACATGAACTTGGCTACTAGTTTTGCAGGTTGTGATTGTTGGGAACTCATTAAGTGGGCAAGACATATCAGCGGAGGTAGTGGAAGTAGCAAAGGAAGTCACCTTGAAAACTAAATCTACCAACACTATTACCATGGGTTAGTCTAAGGTCATTTTAAAACACAACAACTTTCATCTTCATGCTAAGTTATTGGTATTATTATTTCAATATTTAGAAATTATGACTGATTTGGCATATAAGACTTCGTAAAAGAACTAAATTACTAACAATTTCAGCTAGTTCTTTTGGACTGTATGGTTCTTCACTGGTGTCCTTTTTGGATGTACCATCACAATAAAAGTTGTTTTTTCCCCTTCTCTTCAAACTTGATTCGTAGCAGATGTGAAACAAAAATCATTCTTGACCAATTACGTTCTTTTTTTTTTTTTTGCAATATGCAAATAGATTTCCAATTTTAATCTAAACTTGAAGCCAATCAATGTTTCGCTCTCACTATTACACTCTAATTAAAAAACTTTTTCAAATTGTTACATTTATTTAAGTGGCCTAATTTTATCTTCCAATAGTTCATAAAATATAAATGGGGTAAATATTTACATTTGGACTCCTATTTTTCATCGTTTTTTCTATGAAATCTTATTATATCTTCATCATTCGCGTTTGATCCAAATATGACAATGTGCAACACACGCAAATCCAATCAAGCTCTCATCAAAATAGTTTCACAAAATTAAGGAAACTGAACTGAGGGTCTTATCCATGAATCATATGGATGAATGTGGTAAATATTGCATCATGATTCGTCAGCTTACATATCATTTAGCCCTGTATTCATTCAAAAAAATTTTGGGAACTAATTCTTGCTAGCGTCCGTTGCCCAATCAAGATTATAACAACTTTAAATGTGACAGTATCAGTTTTAACTCCTCCAAGAAACACATCAAGCGACACGAATTAGAAGTACCAACCATGATGAAAATGCATGTCATCAAAAACATTACGAGCCATGTGAAGCATGTAGTCTTGGAAGTCTTTGAGTACATCTCCATAGCCCGTACATTGGCATGTCCGGTGCTGGCCAAGCTTTGCTCCACAACCTTCTCCGTTGAATCAAGTATCTGCACTCAAAAAATAATCAGATTCTGGCCCCAGTAAAGTATTAGGTCATTCAAAATTATCCATGGCTCGCCAACACAGTCCCACTAAGTTTGAACTTGCAAAATTAAAAACTTTCACCAAAAAAGATAAAAGAGAGTCCTTATTCTAGGGGAACTAACCATGAAGGTGACTGGTCTGTAAACCAAGAATATGAAATAAGACAGACAATAGGGCAGAGTGATAGCATAATAAGTATGGTGCCTCCTTTAAATGTCAACATCAGAAAGCATATAGGTAAAACTGATAATACTTAAAATTGGAGAATTCGGAGAATGGTAAGGTAATAGATTCCATCTTTCCAATAATTCTATTTCTCCAATACAACTACAAGGAAAGGGCCGAGTATTGACCTCAGATTTTGTAATTGGCTCAGTAGCTAGTAACAGAAAGTCCTCAACTCAAAGGAATATTTGTTATATTGTGCATGTCAATCGACACATGGGTAAGATCATTGTTTTATGATATAACAGGTCATTGGTAAAAGGAACTGCAAACATAAGATGCTTATAGATAATGTATAGAAATGTTCACTAAAAACTTGTAATATAATAATCTTAAAAATTGTTTTAAGTATTCCTAATCTGATTAATTTATAACATTTTAAGTGCCTTCAATCTTTTTCCTACTTGATCTTGTTTTTCAAGTCCAGTATCGGTGCTCTCGTCATCATAATTGATGCATATCTTGATCATTGAATGTTTCATGTTCAATTCTAGGGGCTTGCTTTACAATGCAGTGGCCAATGGATGTTTCTGCATGTATGACATTATTTGCAAAAAAATTTGCAGAGAAGTCTTGTGCTATTGCATAAACCATTAGAAGCATCGAAGTTTCTCCAGGGTATAATAGAAGAGTCTTTTTAACAACCAATTCATGAAATGGCAAGCCATTTGGCAATAACGTGTTCAGGAATTCCTCTTGATAATAATTAATTATTGTCATCAACTGCCTCATGAAAGCTAATAAAGGTCCTACTTTCTCCTTGAAATAGGTTGCTCCATTGATTTAAGAAGCTTCAGGAAATTTAACTCATAGAAATCATATTGGTTCCAGAATTATAGTATAACTAGTAAGCTATTATTGTAGTCAAAATCAAATTTTAAGCATAAGCAATCTACTCCAGACAATGCACAAATCCTTAACACTATCAACATGTTAAAATACTCGATGACTTTGCCAGAACTTCGAGAAAATAAACACCCTTTCAGTGTTTTGCGCAGACGGGCTCATCATGAGGCTAGTCTCTTTGAGTTGCCGTGCCAACCCAACCATTTCGTCTGTCAAGTCCTCTTGAAGATTTCTATTACATCAACAAGAGGGATGACAATAAGCAAAAAAAGGGTAATAAGACCTTGCAGCAACAGTAATATGTGTGAACCAATTGCATTCTCAATGCCTTCAACGCTAGCCAAATCATTTCAAGAACTGCAGTAGATGACTACTATTTTACCACTGAAACTAACATGCCAGACAGGTAGACTTGAGAAAAGAAGAATATTGCAAAATGAAAAGCACTGGCTAAGCTTAAGCTGGTTAAATGATTTCCAAGGTGTTGTCATTATTTCAATTTTACCAGAGGAAGAATGGAGACAAACAGATTAAGGTTCCACGGAATACTTTCAATAATATCCCTTGATGCTGATTAAGGTTCCACAGAATACTTTCTTCTCGACGTTTCAATAATGTTCCACAGAATGCCTTTAACAATAGATTAGGGCCCAACCCATCAATGATAAACCGAAAAGAAAGAAAACTAAACAATTGGATCATCTGACTGAGCTAGATGCATGGATTAAACTACTCCAAGGTATCTACATCAATCCCTAGGTATATTCCTTATTTTCTCCAAGACAAGTCCTAGATTCACCATTAATCAACTACTGTTCTCAAGCTTCTCTTCTTATTTAAAAATCATAACAATCCTACTCTTCGTATGCTATAAATATAGTATTTAGTTCGTTTGAATTCTATAACAGAATCTTAACATACTGATACGGTGAAATGATTAAGTTTTTTAAATAATGAATCCGAAAATTTATAGCTGGAACTAACGTTTTAATGCTATGTAGATGGTTTGTGTAATATGATGTGAGCGGTTCAGCACATTATAGCATTGCCTCACAAGCATGAGGTGGTTCAATTTCACATCCTGGTGTAGTTCTTGTGGTTGCAGTGGAATGATACCATGGTCCAGAAGAAATAGTGTGACGTGTAAAATTGAAATAAAAAAAAGAAATCGGTACCAGACACTTCTGATATATGATTAAAGATAACAAGCTATATAGTTGTAACGATGTTGGTGTGGGTGCTGGTGGAGTTGACATTGTTATTGTCTTCAAGTACTCAACCTTTTTAAGTGTGTTGCTAGATACGGTACCAAGAACCAACCCAAGCATGACTTGGACCTCTGGGCTTACAATTGAACTCAAAGTGCATTTCTTTCATGGTTATGCCAAGATGGGGTATGGGATATCTTTTACATTTCAAGTTAAAGGACTTGAATTATGAAGGAGTCGACATTATGCCATTATTGTCTTCTTTGATCAACTTCTTATTTACAATAACGACAATCTCTGTTAAGTAATAAAAACCAAAGGCATATACTTAGATTTGCCATAGGAGAAAGCACTTACTGATTAAAATGACAAAAACAACTTCAACTTAATAAATTTCAATTAAGGAACAAAATGACATTGTTTTAGAACTAGGCAGAAAATTCTATCTAAAGCATTATGTCATGAGTATAGGTCCATATATACCTCTACTAGTCCATATAAGATGAAGATGAGGATGAGTAATGGATGAAGGAAATTATAAATTTTAAGAACTTATTTAATAGTTTTGAAATCATAAGAACCTAATTGATAGTTGATTAAATCATAGGAGTATAGTGAATTAAATCACAAAGGCCCTAATAATTTTAACCCTATATATAATGTAATTTTTAGGAAGTTGACAAATGATTTTTTAACTAGTTGACACATATGACAAATTCTTAATTATGAAAATTTCATATATTTTATATGGGCATTATTAGTTATAAAATTTGTACGTAGTTTTAATAGTGAATTAAATGAATTAAAATAATACACAATTTGCATTCTTTAAATTCTCATAACTAGTAAATATATTAACTGATATTGATTTTATTAATACAGTTCATTACTTTCTTTTATACCTATCAAATTTAATATAATATAAATGTCTATTATAGGCACGAATTTAATTTTTTTATTCTAAAAAATTAAAGATATTTTCTAAAAAATTAAAAATTTAATTTTATATGGATTTGAAATGAATGAAAATATCATATTTCCATATTCCCATTATTAGGTATAGGAGTTATATGCAGATTTAATAATATTAATTTGATTAATATAACATAATAAAATATATTTTAATTAAAATATGATAATATTATTAAAAATATTAAAATCATATTCATATAGCTTGCCCTAACCTTTTTACTTTTTTTAAAGCTAACCTTTTAGCTTCCACCTATGAGATATAAATTCATAAGTGACCATAGTTGATAAGAAATAATGTATCAAATTGCTATAACACTAATAGCCTAACCGTGGAAGGTTGACGAAATTATGATTACTGGTCCTCATGGTAGTGTAATTAGGGCTCTAATTACTTTTGCTTTTGAGTTTACAATTTAAGTAGGAAATTTTTTTGAGTATATGATTACATAGGAAATTATTTTTAATCCAAATGTTAGCTAATAATGTGTAAGTAATATTTTTAAGGGATAACATACACATAAGTTATTAATCTTTTAGAATTTTTTCAATTGAGTGATAAACCTTTAAAATTTTTTAATTAAGTGACCAATCTTTAAAAATTGTATCAATTAAGTTAAAAATGTTAAAGTCATTAGGTTTATGTTAACGTGTAAACAGACTTTCCATGTGACCATCCACGTGGTAAAAATGCTACTTTAACATCTATATGCATATCCCTTCATTTAAAATTTTTTTCAATTTAGTGATCAGTATTTAAAAAAAATAATTGTGTGATCAACCTTTTAAATTTTTTTAATTCAGTGAGTAACCTTTAAAAATTTTTCAATCAGGTCAAAATTTATTTTTTAATAAAACAACAATTGAATAATACATGAATACTTTATTAGGAATTATTGTATAACGACTTTTAAGTTTAATTAACAATTATATAACTTATTCCTACATTGAAAAATATTTTATTGAATTAGTTTAATTTTTAATTATATTTTTATTTATAAATAATTTTACAATTATATTGTAATGAATATCTATTGAGAAAGATAGTGAGCTTTGTAGAGAGGGACGAAGATGATGAAGGAATCACTTACGAGGCTGATGGTGATAAGGATGATGAGTATAGAGTTGATGAGAGTTTGATGTATATGCTAAGAAAACTAATGTTGACATGTAAATAAAAAGACTAGACCTAAAGGAATCAACTATTTCGTACAAGGTGTAGTATTTAAGATAATGTTTTTGAGGTGATCATTGATAACAGGAGTTACGAGAACGTTATTAGAAAGGGGGCAGTAAAGACATCGGGGTTACTTTTAAAGAAACATTCCAATCCTTATACTTGATGGTGGATTAAAACTACTATAGATAAGACAAAGGCGACAGAGAGGTGGATAGTTCCATTCTCTATTGGCTGATTTGAAGACGATGTATATTATAATATTGTTAATATATATGTATGTCACTTTATTGTTTGGGTGATTGTGATAATTTTATGTGGACGTTCAACACTCTGGAAAGAGCAACTGATAGTAATTAGAGAAGAATGAGATTAAATACACATTCCTATAGCTCAAAATCAAAGAATCAATTTCTGAGGGTAATGTCTTCTTATCTATAGCCAAAAAATTTGAGATAGAGATCAAGAAAACACGACAAGTACATGCTTTAATGGTCAAACATATGTTGATGAGTGAGATTGCGTTTCGAGGAGTACCCAGAGTTGATGTGACCCCTACTGTAGGAGTTCAAAGAGTTAATGCCACATAATATCCTAGATGGGCTATCGCTTGTGAGGGATATCTAACACCATATAGACCTCATTTCTAGAGTTAGTCTACCAAATTTGACAAACTACCGAATGAATTCGAAGGAAAGTGAGATCTTGAAGGAGATGGTGGAGGAGTTAACGCAGAAGGGGCTTATATAAGAGAGTATGAATCCTTATATAATCCCGACATTATTGACTCCAAAGAAAGATTGTAGTTGGCAAATGTATATCGATAATAAACCTATCAATCGAATCATAGTGAGATATGAATTTCTTATCTCGCGGTTAGATGATATGCTAGATCACCTACATGATGTGAAAGTATATTAAAAAATAGATTTGAAGAACAGGTATGATCATATTTGTATCAGACCAAGTAATGAATGGAAGATGACTTTTAAAACAAAAAAGAAACACCCATGATAAACATCATATTAACTTTAAGAAGTTCAATTTCACGATAAACACGATAGTATTCTTGGAGTATATGGTATCCGTTGACGTAATAGGAGTGAATAAGACAAAAATTAAAGCAATCAAAGAGTAACCAACACCAACTAATATGGGGGAGTTAACGAGTTTTTACGAATTAGTGACCTTTTACAAAAGGTTCATTAGAAACTTCAATAATATTGCAACACCCATGATAGAGTGTTTGAAGAAAGGAAGAGTTCATTGGGTAGAAGAGACAAATAAGAACTCTACTTTATTAAAGCAGAAGTTGTGTAAAACGCTAATACTAGCTTGCTAGAACTTGATGAGATTAATTGTGACGCTAGTGGAGGGGGATAAGGACTAACTTATTACAAGAAAAAAAAGGCTAATAGCGTTCTTTAAAACAAACTTAGTAAAATTAGGAGGAAGTGGAGTACTTATGGCAAAGAATTCTATTTCGTAGTACAAGTGCTAAAAAAATAGGAGCACTAATTGGTTGTTAAGGAATGATTTCGATTATGTAAAGAATATTATAAGGAACAGGCTTCTTGTGCATCTCTTGGGACAAAAGCATGCCTCTGTTTCAGAAGTCGAAATCGACATGATTGTAAGTCTAAAAGACCAAATTATTAATAGAATGTCCCAATTGGATGGAAACCCATTTTGGGAACAAGAAAAAATCAAACTAATTTGTGACTACATACTGCCTCAATGAGGAGGATAATTGAAGATCTCTATTTTAGGGGCAAAGTTACAACAATTATATGCTAAGACTTACATGTAAAAGGACTAATAGGTCACTTGAAGCATAATAAGACATTGATAACTTTTAAAGAGTGATTTTAGTAGCCCCAGTTAAGGTGGGGGATGTGTCAAGATTTGTAAAAAGATGTTACATAGGCCAAGCAGCGAAGGAATAATTCAATAGTACAAGATTGTATATGTCATTACCTATACTAGAGGATATATGGGAAAATTTATCAATGAATTTTGTTTTGAGACTACCTCAAATCTAAAGAGGGGTTTATTTGGTCTTTTTTCATGGTTGACAAGTTCCCAATAATTGCCCACTTTATTTCTTATAAGAAAACTTTAGGTGCAGTGAGCGTTGCCTGCTTGTTCTTCAAGAAAGTAATTCACCTATATAGAGTATCCAAGGCTATTACTTCAGATCGTGATAATAAGTTCCTTAGTTATTTTTTTTGCACCTTGTGAAAGAGTTTGACTCTTATTTAAATTTCAACCACACAATTAATTCATAAACTGATGGGCAAATAGAGGTTGTCAATTTGGACAATTTAATTGATATCATTTACAAGTATAAGCTAAAACAATGAGACTTAGTATTGCCTTAAGCAAAGTTTGCATATAGCAATGACATTTACTGCGTAACAAGTAAGTCTCCGTTCTCCATTGTCGATACTAAGGCACCTTAATATACATTGGATTTAATTAAGCTGCCAAGGGTGATGAAGTTAGCATTCCGGCCAAGGCATAGTAGGTAATAGAAGTACATAAAGAATTAAAGCAAAAACTCAAAGAGGCAAGTGAGTGGTGTAATCGAGCAACTCATAAGTATAGACAACTAGAGATGTTTAGTGTAGGAGACTAAGTTATAGTATTTTTATACAAGGAACGCTTTTTTACCAGTACTTACAATAAGATTCAACTAAAAAAAGTACAATCCTTAAATAGTTTTAAAAAGATCAACAAACAATGCCTATATGGTGAATCTTTTAGATACTATGAGTATCTTCAAAACCTTTAATATAGTAAATATCTCGTTGTTTCGTGACTCCGAGGAACCAGCATACCCAAAGGATCTTACATACACAAAGACGAGTTCTTTTCAAGTGGAGAAGACTAACGCATAACTAAAGACATGATTTTATTGTTTTATTAATAAAAAATTGTTTTATTCTTATGGCATGTTTAGTTAGGTTAAGGATTGTGATTTTTGTAATTTTATGTTGATGGAATCATGCTACATCCATCCACAAGTTGATAAGTGTTTTTTAGGTTG
>JAOXYD010141277.1:0-10726 GCA_028565735.1 Pinacopodium congolense
ATTTTATTTATTGTTTCTTATTTATATTTTTATTAAAAGTATATTCTTTAAAAATAAAATAAATATCTTTCTATTTTTAATTTTTAATACTTTAAAATAAAAATAAAATCAAAAAGTTAATTAATATTATATATCTTTTTAATTGCTAACTTTTATTGTAGAAATTTCTTAATTACCACATTTCTTGTAAATTATTTTTATTATGAATAAATCATAAATTTTATAAAAATAAATCATAAATTTTATAAAAATAAAAATAAAAATCATAAAAACTCTAATTTGGTCTTCCAACTTGAGTCCTCTACATTGGACCATCATAATCCCCATTTAAACTCCAAGACTCATCTTCCAAACACTCTTCAATATACCTATTTTATTAAAACCTTTAAAAAATTATTAACAACATTATTTTGTCATCATCAAAATAAGGTAGAACTTCTCTTAGTTTAACATTTTTCATGGAATTTTCATAATTTGAAGATATTGAAGAGGTTTGCAATGACAAATTGCAAACCAACTTCTAGTCCATTAATTCAATAAGAGAAGTTGTGTAAAGAAGATGATTATGAATTTGTGGATGCAGCTTTATATAGAAGTTTAATTGGATGTCTTCTTTATTTGTCAACAATTAAACCTGACATAATGCATGCTAAAAGTGTCCTATCAAGATTTATGTAAACTCCCAAGGAAACTAATTTTAGGGCAGTATATGTGAAAGGAACAATAGAATTTGGTATGTTTATAATGTTGGTTTATTATAACAATAAAGGAAACAGGACTAAAGGATTTTAGATTGCAGAAGACATAATTTTATTGAACATCAAACCATCATCTTATATAGCATAGTAGAAACAAAATTGCAAAAAAAATATTTGTAGAAAATCTGCTACAGATTATGTCAAATAAAATCCTAAACCAGAATCATAACAAATACTTTAACTAAATCTTTTCAAAATGAAAAATTAATTTCTGCAATCTATTAACAACTCCACCAATCATGCTATTCAACACTCCTCCTTTGTTTTTGGAGCTACAAACTCCTCTTTCATTGCAACTATCCATTTTTGATTAGTTGCAGCTTCTTTGTATCTTGCAGGCTTCATTACAACAACATTACATCTTTGATAAATGTTAGAGAGTAATCTGGTTCCTCTGGTAGGTTCTTCATCAACACCATCATTCTCCTCTTGTAAATCAAGTTTCTCACCATTTTCCCAACTCTAGCTATTTGATTCAAGGAATTGAGCATCCCTATTGATGATTATTTTGTTGGTTTGTGGTGAGTAGATCCTATCATTCTTTAAAGATGAGCAATAGTCTACAAAAATCCTAAGCTCTGCTTTCTTGTCTAACTTGTCTCTTTTAACTTGTGGAATATAATAAAAGCACAAGCAACTAAAAGTCTTTAGATTAAGCAATTTTAGCTTATAGCCATACCATGCTTCAAATGAAATCTTTTTCTGAAAAGTTTTCGTTGGCAATCTATTAAGTAGAAAAATTATCGTATTCGTAGCCTCGACTCAAAATTTCTTTGGCAATACTTTATCATGCAATAGGCATCTTGTCATTTCCATAAGTGTCATATTTTTCCTTTCCACCACTCTGTTTTGTTGAGGAGTGTAAGGGGCTGTCAGTTGGTGCTCTATGCCTGTATCTTTACAAAATTTGTTGAATTTTTCTTAGGTATATTCAGTTCCATTGTCAAACTTGATCACCTGCAGCCTGTGGCTGTTTTGATTTTTTTCCCAAGTTTTATACTTCTAGAAGATGTCAACAATCTTATATTTGAATTTCATGAAGTAAATCCAACACATTCTAGTATAATCATCAATAAAGAGAATATAAAACTTACTACCATTCAAAGATAGTGTTTATGAGGTCCTTTAACATCTGTATGTATCAGCTATAGTTTTTGTGTGACTCTCCAAACCTTATTTTATGGAAAAGGTAGCCTAGTTAGCTTCCCATATTGACATGCAACACTTGTTGGAATTTCTCCTTCTAATTCGAGTAATACTGACACCAAATCATTTTTCTTCATAAAGAGTAGGCCAACATGATGAAAATACCCCAATCTCTTATACTAAAGCACTGCATTACTTTCTACCTTGTGTATTACAATCTGCTATTCTCCCAACAAGTTTAAGATGAAGCTCTTGTCTTTCATTCGAACTTTAAAAATCTCTTTTCCTTATGGATCTTTAATTATATAATTTTTGTCTTTAAACAGGAGCTCATATCCCTTCTCCAACAACTGATCAACACTTAAAAAGGTTTTGATCAATTTCAAGAACATATAATACATTAGAGAAAAGTTTCAAACCTGAAAGACCTTCAAGAGCAACTGTTCCTTTACCATTTTCTATAATATATGCTCAATTCCCATTTTTTTTACTTTGGTTATAGAGGTTATATCAAGCTCCCTAAAAAGCTCACGATCATAGGTCATGTAGTGCGTACAACCATTATTTATCAACCAATTTTCAACGTAGTTGCTGTGAAAACATGATGTTGTACATAATTGTTCCTCGTATGGATAATTAATAGCAATATTGATTTGAATTTGTTGTTGTTGATTTTTACATATTTTCTTAATGTGTTTAAGTTGCTCACATTTATCACATTTTACATCAGGCTTCCACCAACACCTTTTTTGTGGGTGATTAGTCTTTTTATAACGAGGACATGGATGGTAGGTTTGGGTACTGTTATTCTTGCTATGCTTGAACTTATTTCAGATTGCTTTTTGTTATTTTATATCATAGCTGGAAAAGCTCCTTCCACCGATCCTTTTTGTCTTATGAGCCTCCTTTGTTCCTATGCATGTAGAGTATTTAAAAGCTCTGCTAAGATGATACTTGACAAGTCTTTAGCATTTTTCAATGAAGAAATTGTTGTCTTAAACCTTTCAGGAATTATAACTAGAATTTTCTGAACTATTTTTGAATTTGAAAATTTAGTACCAAGAAGTCTTACCTTGTTAGCTATACTAAAAAGTCTATTATAGTAATCCTTTATAGTTTCTTATGCCTTCATCCTTTGCATCTTGAATTCCCTAATCAAATTCAGAACTTGCATGCCTCTAACCTTTTCATTTCTTCTATATTCATTCTTCAAAAAATTCCAGCTTTCATGGACTACTTTCAATGTCATGATTCTGTTGAAAATTGTTGATGAGACAGCTGCAAACAAAAAACTTCTAGCTTTGGATTTCCTTTGTCTTTTGTCCTTATGAATCTTAATCTGACCCGCAGTTGGATTGTTTGGAAGAGGAGGGATTTCATACTCATCTTCAACAGCTTCCCACAAATCATATATGTCATGATAGACTTCCATTTTAACTACCCACACTTGATAATTTGTTACATCAAACATAAGAGGTGCAAGCTGATTGAAAGAAACTTTTGAATCCATAACGATTTGTTTGAAGGCTTTAGTTTAAGGTAAGTGTGAGTGTTTAGGATGGGTGTTTAAGCTCTCTCAACCTCACAGATTTCTTAAGATAAATGCTTTGATACCACTCTGTTGATTTATTAAAACAACAAAGGAAATAAGATTGAAGGTTTTTAGACTGCAGAAGACATAATTTTATTGAGCATCAAACTATTCTCTTATACAGCATAGGAGAAACAAAAATCCAGAAAAATCTGTAGAAAATTTGCTACAAATTATGTCAAATAAAATAACTAGAATCATAACAAATAATTTGACTAAATCTTTAATAAAAAATATTTTCTGCAATATATTAACAGCTTAAAACATCATGCTATTCAACAGTTTATAAAAGATTAACAATTGTGAAATTATTGGGATTTACTAATAGTTATTGGCAGGCTGAGAGGATGATATGAAGAGCATTTTTTATTATTGCTTCTCCATTGGTTCAGGCATGATATGTTGAAGTTCCAATAAGCAAGAAAGCATTACCTAATCAACAGCAAAAGAAATATATATGGCTACTGTTGGAGCTGTAAACGAAGCAATTTGGCTTGGAAGATTGCTGGAGGAATTAAATCAAATGCAAGACAAATCAACTGAAGTGTTGTGTGACAATAAATCTACTTTTACCATAAATCTAGTCTTTCATGGAAAGACTAAACATATTAAGATTAAGGACCTTGAGAGAAGCTGAAAAGGAAGGAGAAATTCAACTTGTTCATTACGGCTCTGAAGATCAAGTTGTTGATATCTTGACTAAACGGTTCTAGAAGGGAAGATTTGAATTATTGAGAGACAAGTTAGGAGTATGTTTCAGTACTTGCATCAAGGGGGAGTGAAGTTGTGCCATGAATCAGCTGTGACAACAAGTGCTGTCGCCCTAGTCCTTTTTGGTATGTTTTACGTAATGATATATTTTTTACTACAAAAATTCTGTGTGGCAGAGCTTAAGTTAAGCTAGAGACAAGAAAGCAAATTTCCTTAAATTTAGGGAGTAGGTGTTGATTGAAATCTGAAAAAAGATTTTGTAATATGCTATATATGAGAAATGAAAATACCAGCAATTCAACCAGAACGTGTTTTTTCTTTGCTGTTCTAAGCCATTTTACGCTAACAGTAATATATCCCTCTACCTAGTCGTGTCCTACCAGTATCTTTCATGTCGCAGATTAAACCTTTGTCTCTATGACAGACATATTTCAATTTCAAATTTCCATGCACGTAAACAAGCCAAAGTGAATTGCATTGCATGTCGTTTGGCACACAAGTTGACGATGCCATGCAGAAGGATCCTTTGGAAACTGTTGCGAACTTGGAGAAGTTTGTAAGAGCCGAGCAGCAGCACAAGAGAGGCCCAGATAAACTTTTACATACTCAGGATGAACTATCCAATGTTGAGAAGACACTTCAAGTTGAAATTCAGAATCTTAAGTATTACTGCAGGGTTGTTAAATTACTGCAGAGCCGGTCTGTGTTAGATATTATTGTATGCAAGAGGAAGTTGAATTATTGACCGCATCATTGCAGTTTTCCCTTTGATTCTTTTTTAGGAAAACCGGTAGAGTTACTATAGTACGATGGGGAAAAATGAAGTTGAATTCAAGTGTTCTGTTGAGTACTGTTAAGATGAAAGTTGTAGTATAACAAAACGAATTAAAGGAAGACTGCAATGATGTGGTCAATGATGCAATGATGCAAGTCAAGGAGATTTGTTTAGTGTAAAGGAAGCGTTGTTGTTTGTTCTGTTTCCCTTATTCATTTTCACCTTTCAAAGCGGATGCCACTTTCTTTTTCTTGACCTTAACAGGACAATAAATTGGCGGATATGCTGCACCAATTCATTGCATTCGATAAAAATTCCACTGTAGATGGTCTAGTATATGTAAAAATTTAATGAACTTTTTAAATTTATGTGATAAAAAGTGGTCATAATTAACAATGTAAAACTTTTACATTTCTTATTATTTATGTTTCAATTATTGTTTAGTAAAATTAACAAAATCCAGTCTTGTTACTAAAGTTTGATATCCGAGTCAGGTTTCCAAACATAGATGAGCACAGTTTGTCAAAGCTATGGCTTCTTCTTGACTTTGTCTGCAATGGGGATAGGATCAACTTTATTATGCACAGTCTTGCTTAATATTATCAGTGGTCCTCATTTTCTTCTTCATTAGTGGGATGGTTGAAAATAGCATAAGATATTGACATTCTGCTATTAAATGAAAATATACTCTCTGCCACATCGTGTGTGCTCATTGCTGCTTATCTACAATGAGCAAATTTTCATTGCACAATTGAAAGGTAAAGATGGCGGTTTTTGTTTATAAGGAAAGGTTAAAACATGATGACGACGAGTGGCCACTCCAGACAAAAATTGTTTTAGAAACATATGAAAAGTTGGAGACCCCACCACGCATAAATATCATTGTATTCTGTCCAAAAAGGTTGTTCCATACTTAAAAACGCTGAAACCACTAGTTTCATGACATGTCTGCATGCTTTACGTGTACCTGTCTGTTGGTTTTGGTTACATAAAGATAGCTCGAGAGATAAGATAAACCCGCACGAACCAGAAGGAAGGAAATGAAAAGGGTATACCTTAAAAATGGTCAGTCTATAAGAAGTGCTTCTTGACATGCTTGCTTTAGTGATGAATTTGATTCCATTGTCTTTCTTACCAGCAGAGACCCTTAAAGTAGGAACTCAGACGAAGAAACATGGTATACATTACTTGAATTATAATTTAAACAATCACGCTTCACTTCATGGCTTACATGTGGAAGAAGGGAGATAAGATGCTGCAGCAGAACCTTTATTTCTTTTTGGTGGCTAAGGACTTGATTGGTGGATTTAAAACAAAAGCATTCAACTAAAACAGAGGCATTTCGAGAGCAAATTTGACGGCTTTCGATTGATAGGGTACACTATCAATAGCTAAAAAGGCTTCATTTTGAGTCATCAAAACGCACCTGAAGCTTCTCTTCCCTTAATTGAAAATGGTCAGAATTCGCCCTTGGAAAACTTGTTCCCCCTGTTATAGCGACAGTACATGCAAAGCACATACATATAGGGGATGCTTTGAAGAAATGCCATCAAGGATTAAGTAGTTCAGCTTCAACTCAAACAGGCATTGAGGTAGTACTACAGTTGTACTGTGCTCGGACCCATTAACACTTGTAATTGGCAACTGAGTTCTGGTTCATTGGTAAAGGCAGTAAAGAAAACTAAAAAATAAAAAATGAGTACCCACTCAATCCATAGTTATTGAGCATTTCCAACAACATAAAAGTATAAATCTAATTAACCCCATTCCAGTGCTGGTTCATACACTATCATTGACGAGAATAAGACAGTCAGTGGTGCAATTTTAATGGGTTCATAGCTATAAGGCCTAATGCTGCAAAAGAGTGAGAAGTCGGGGTTTCCATGGAATACCATCATAAAAAACCAACACAAGTAAAGAATAAAGAGCTGTCAAGATCTTTGAAATGGCAAAAGGATGTTGCTATATCTACTTGCATGCTTTTGTGGACACTATTGGTTTTGGGAAAATGCGTCCTAGAGGAAATCACAGCCACCCCACTAATCCAGTGGAAGAATATTTAGGATCACTTGAAGCTGAGTTCATTAGAAAGACATTATATGTCCTTCGTAATATCTTCTTTCAACCTTAATGAATGTATAGCCTTCTATGTTCATTCTTATGAATATGTGTGCAACCCATGTCAAAGTACTGGGAATGCTTTCTCATGGAAATGAGTACTTCACTTGATATCACTCATGTTTTCTGATTTAGTTGGTTAGCTATGGGGTCCGTAATTCGCAGAAGCAATCACTGTATGCATGATGACTGTATCTGAAACATTTATACTGTATCTAAGTGATACATAACAAGAAAATGATATAACAGTTACGGTACAGTAAAGAAACTTTAAAGGCTCACAGGGGAGGAAGCTTGGACCCTCACTCTGACAGTCTGACTACTTTTATTGTAGACCTGACCCACATGTCTGTCCACGTGAAATAGAATAACTGAAAAGGCTTAATTTCAGTCAGCATTTTCACCTGGGAAACAATTATAGGGAATAATAGTTAGTGGATTTGTCGGATTTCTGCCGAAAAAATCACCCCAGAAAGCGATCCAACAATACCATTACCCATATATGTTGCTTTTGTTCTGTTTCTCCTACAAAGAAGTGGCACTCACTTCATCACTCGTCTAAATCTCTTATTCACAAAGTTGATTAAACATCATTGGAAACTATTAACAGAGACCAAGGGGGTAGGTAAACATGTTATGTCTATACAATTTTCGTATTTTTTTAAAGTCTCTCGGGGCCAAATATTAGACTGGTCGAAAGTAAAGGTAGAAAAAAGAATGGGACGTATACTTTTTTTCGATCCTTGATGAAAAAAATGTAGACTCCAATGTTGGAGTCCGTATTCTTAGCTTCAAAAGCTTGGAGGACTCGTGCCTTAAAAGATACCACGAGGCGTTGGCTTGAAACTCTTTTTGGGCTCTTGTCATTTGATGGTTTTATATTTAGGGATGTTTAATTAGGGTCGTTTGATTAAGTTTTTAATTGTGATTTTTGGTTGTGGTTGATGTATTTTTATATATTTTTGTGTTGTTTGTCTTAATTTTTATGTTATATTAGTATTTTTTTCCGATTTCTGTGATGTTCTTTATTGATTTTTGTGTTTAAAAAATTTAAAAATTAAATCTAAAATCTAAAATCAATTCAAACAGCCCTATTGTGAGTTGTAATTTTTTATTATGATTTTTGTATTTTTATATTGATTGTTGTATTTTTTTTAGATTTTTATATTGCATTAGTGAATTTTCTTTTTTGATTTCTATGTTTAAAAAACAAAAAATTAAAAACAAAGCCTAAAATATTTGAAAATCAATTTTTAGGTAAGAACAGTTTAAAATGCTCATTGGTTGTTCTAGAGATTCCACCTTTTGTATCAAATAACTTTATTTTGTATGGTTTACCATCGTCATTTCTCCTATTAAAACAAGTAAACAATCCTTTAATCATAAAGTGCTTTATTGTTGATGATGAAAAATAATCATTTAAATTGATGTTATTGTTATAGAGATAAAGTTTGGAAGGCATTCGTTAATTTCATAGTCATCATAGCTGTTATAGTTAATAAAAAAATCAAATTATCCCTACAATTTATACTGATAATAGTATAATATGCAGATGTAATTTAATCTTTTATTAATTATCACGGTCATGAAAGCACCAAATTAATGATGACATAGTTCGCTCTTCGTTACAATTATTTTATTGGTTAAATCAATATTACAATGAAACATCAAGCATGACGAAGTAAATTTCAAATTCCAGTATGAATTTGAATAAAGGAAATTTATTGTAGTTTTAGTGATTTTAATATTACTATTATTCTAAATCATGTTAATCATTTTAAAATGTTAATTTAAAAAGTATTTCCAAGTTATTTTAATATAAATCATAATATGATTAGCATGAAATAATCTCGTTTATTTTTTGTTTTATATAAAAATGCCTAAATGAGTAATTTGACACATATTTATTATTTTATGAAACTTTTGGTTTTTCTTTAATTAGATTATGATACTATAAATTGAGATGATTATATAAATACTTTTATGTGTAATAACCAATCCCGTAATAATTATTTTAAAAATAATTTAATAAACATCTAATAAATTAACAAAATATTATTTAGAATAACAATTTCTAAATAATAAAATCATAAAGAAGATTCACAATTTTTACTCTTAAATATAATAAAACAATCGAATTAGAAACCCCTTTAAGTATTTTACTATGAAATAGTATAGAATTGTGTGCCAACTGAATTATGTAAATGATTCGTTAATTTGTATTAAGAAGTTGGTTAGACTTAATATTTAGTTGGATTGTAACTTATAGTTTTTTTGTTTTAATTTTTGTAATTTATATGCTGTATATTATTTTTTAATTTTTGTATTAAAAAAATAAAAAAAATCAAAATCCAACTGAGCAGTATTCTGCTGCTCTCGTTTCTTGAACAGAATAATGTCAGAAAATTTTTGTGCAGAAAATTCTGGGTGGCATCGCATAGGCTCACTCTATCACTAGACTCTAGGCTTGAGCACCTATAATTTTCAACTATAAATTCATACTCAACCCGCTCCACGTATCTTTCATGTTAACCCCTTTGGCTCTTCCTCTGCTTATTAACCTCCGTTCCTCTCGTCTCCCAAGCAACTAAGCTCCAAGTAGAGGCCAAACCAAAACCTGAGTTTTGTCTAATGACTTCTCTTTGATCTAAATTTCACATATTTAATTTCAGAAACCCTCTATATTCTCCTGCTTCATTAGAAACACAAGGGTCTCGGTTGTTTACTCTGTTTCTTCCCCTGTTTTTATTGTTCATTTCCTCTGTTTGTATTATTCCGAAGTCGGGAAATGGCATCCTCAAGTTATTGTCAAGCCCTTCAATCATGCTTGGAGCCGACTTGCCTCGTCGAGCAACGTGTTTTGAAGCTCACAGTTGCTCCACCCAAGTCCAACAATTCCCGTTCAACGTCTGACCATGCTGACGTTGACAAAGGGGGTTGGAATTTTCTCCAACTTCTCGCGACCAACGCCTCTCAAACCCTCGAGAAAGTCAAAGTCTACAGCCCACCAAGTCTCCAGCGCTCTCTTTCTTCGCTCAGTGAAAAGAGCCTCGAAATGTGTACTGAGAGCTTGGGGAGTGAAACTGGTTGCGAAGCAAGTGAAATAGCCAATGAGATGACTTTAATTTCCTCAGAGAATTCCAATCAACAAGCAAATGAGAGATCAAAATTGCGTGAAGCAAGAAGAAAGAAGCGAATTGCTAGCTTTCCACCTCCTTTGACCACGATCAGCGGATCAACTGCTGTTCAAGTAAAGCCTCAAAGAGAAGGAGGGAAACTGGTTTTGAAAGCAATGGCTGTCCCCAGCAAGCACACTTACTTTCATGCTGAACGTTCCAATGGCAGGCTTAGGCTTCACTTACTGAGGGATTGTTCCAACCATGACCATGAAGAAGAAGAAGAAGAAGAAGAAGAAGAAGAAGAAAAAGAAAAAGAAGAAGCAGCAACAGAAGAACAAGAGCCAGAAGCATATGGTGGAAAACTAGATGAAGAAGAAGTAATTCAGACCGAAGAAGAGAATCAAAATGATGTCGACGGTGAAGAGTCGGATGAATATGCTGGAAATCCAGGAGGTCAAATGGGAATGGAGAATTTGCCAAGGCCAAGCAGGTGCAAAGGTGGGAGTAG
>JAOXYD010141298.1:0-10725 GCA_028565735.1 Pinacopodium congolense
GTAACACCTTTATGAATACTAGTAGGAATTAGTTTATGTGCATGAAGGGAAGTTGGTATTGAGAATTGGGGAGGCTTGTGTCAAAGCAAATTTATTTATCATCAAGTTCATAATAGGATATAAAAATAAGAAAAATCAATTCAAAATTGATACTGCAATTATTGAAAATACTTTTTTGATCCTTCAAAAATATTGACGTATGAAAATGTCATAAGATTAATAAATCATATCAAATCGAAAATGAATTTAAATCATTTCATTCATTTTCAAGTTTCAACCTAAATCTAAAAATCAATTCCACGTGTAAAAGGCAAATGACTAAGTTTAATGCATCAACTTTTCGACATTTCCACATCCTTTAAAAAATTTAAAAATTGAATTACTCACCTAATTAATTAAATTTGTAAGCATAATAATTGAGAGGTCACTTCAATCTTTTGTGAACATTTGGTCGTGAACAACCCCGGTTACTCAACTCTGTCACAGTAACTCAACTGACTATTTTGTCCCCCTCATAATTTCAAATCTCATATACATATATATTTATTCTATTTCTTTTCTTTCTTTTCTTTCTTTTTCTCTTTTTTTTATATACATACATAAGATTCGAAATCAGAGGAGTAGTTTTACTTACTTATTTAACTAATTAAGTAATTATTTTTTTCTTTTTTGGGTTAATTCAGTTTATTTTTCTTTGAATGAGGTTAATGCCTTAGAAGACGTTATAAAATTACTTAGAAAGTTGCATTTTAAATATGGAATATCATTCTAATTATTAGGTATCTACCTTCCAAATTATGAAATGAATTAAAGGCATGTAGTCATTAATAGTCAAAATTAATCAGATAACATTTCAAATTTCCAAAATAATTGAATTCAAATGAAAACATAAGCAATAAAAAGGATCAAAATCGAAAAACTTTTTCCACAATTTATAGACTACGATGAAATTGATAATAACTCAAATTACTATTGAACAAAACAAAACTTAAGTGTATACACAGATCTAAATGATGAATCCCTCCCCCACACTTAAACGAAACATTGTCCTCAATGTTTAAAATAGAAAATGAAAAGCATAATGTAGAAGAGTAGGGAAAGAAATACACACATATGATATAGACTTAAAGATCCAATGGTGTAATAGAACATACATACAAGAACTAAATCATAAGACAAACAACAACAAAAAATAGACAAAAGGAGCTCCACTCATATAAATATGGAAGTCAATACATCAAGGAGCAACCATAAACCAAAAGTAGCAATAGATTTGACAACATAAACCTATACTACGAAAGGGAAACCTATATTACAAAACTGAAACAACTAAAACAACAAAATTAATAACTAAAAGAACTAGTCATCGACATCCCTGGATCATTGATAATCCTCAATACCACGTACTCGCGGAGTCAAATCATCCACCTGATACTGAATGCTATCCAATCGTGAATCAACTGCCCTCTAAAAATCAAATAGATCGGAAAAAATGGTGGTATAAAACTCAGAAAGCTTAGAAGTGAGGCAACCCTCCATGTTAATCATGTATTGCATCATTGCAATATGAGGATCATCTGATGATGATGATGGGGCGGCATAGGTAAAACACGTCTCAGTCGAGGCACACTCGGAGAGAGTTAGATGATGCCTCACCCATCTTAACCTCAGGTGCCTCAGGTGCTACCTCAAGTATAAGGGTGTCTTCAGTACCTTTCTTTATCCATCGTCCTTGTTAAAAAATAAAACTCCATTGCTTAAAAAGGGATGCATTGATCATAACCTTAGAGGATGAATCAATAACCTCCTCCGAATCCAAGGAACTCTAACATCCATAAATATCCTCGTCAATAAGTAAGGAAAACTGAAATTCTTGGTCGGTCTCTTAAGCTTGACCACATCCCATATACCAAGAATGATAAATCTTGATAATGGTATCCTAGGAACAGCACTTAATCCAAACAAAATTTTTATGTAGCAAATAAATGTCAACAACCCTAATCTCATTCAGTCCACTAACTCGAGGTCAAATATTATAACTAAGGATGGCAACAATACTTCGCTTTCGGCTACCTAAGTTAGTAGTGGTATAATACCTATTGTCCATAGTTAATGCCAAAGCCTCCCTCACAGTATATACAGAAAAAGATGGATCCATATAAATCGAATCACCACGCAATGGGTCCTTAGTCTTTATACAGATGTCACCCTCATCAGGTACTCCCCAAAAAGTAGAAATATAAGCATAAGTTAATCGAATAGGAATACCTCGCACCAAAGATCAAACCTTGACCGTCTCTTAGTTCGCGTTATCCTTAATATTCGCGTAGAACTCGTGAACCAAGTTAGGATAAAAAGGACCTGAAAAGGTCACTATCGACTCCCATTCGATGATCTGAAATGCTCTCGAAAGGTCAAATTGATCCTCAATGTCCAGATGGATTGGTCATTCCTCGATAAACGCATTCATTTGTTGCGACTGGTACAAGTTCAAATTATCCACACTCATGAATTGGGAAGGATAATAAACTAATTGTTTTCTTGATGGTGCCATTGAATCAAAATTGTTTAATAAACACATCGAAATAGATTAAAAATTTTAATGAAAATAAAAAAATTCTTTCAAAAAATTTTCGAAAAATCCCTAATTCATTTGAAAATTTCCAAAATTTTGATCAAAACGATAGGTTGCAAAATTGGTATCAATGGAAAGCTTATGATTATGAACACAATGATACCAAATTTCAATTGAATGGATGCCTAAATGAAGAGAAAATTTAAAAAGAATATCTTAAATAGAGAAAAAGATCTGGATATGTCAGGGGAGATTTTGAAAAATCTGTTGATTTTCAAAGTAATTTAAAGACAGAATGTTGTAATGGACTTGAAATGTGACAAATAGACTTTAAGAACGTTCAATTTGGTTGAGAAATGAGGAAGATATGGACTTTTGAAGATTTAGGAAGAAAATGAGGCAGAGAGGAAGCATGGAGATTGCTGAGTTTTATACCTTCTATGTCTATTAACGGCGCCATGTTCTTCCTTCAATGGCATCGTTGATAGATGATGAACAAGGCGTCGTTAAGGACCTGCAAACGTTGTAAACAACGACACCCCTCTCATCCATCAACATAACCTTATCAGGGTGCCATTGATGGTCTGCCTAAAGCTTAATTTGTTCAATTTCCTTCCAAATTTCTAACGAAAACCCTCTAAATTCAAGTCCTAACAACATTAATTAAAATATCCATCAATTTCTTCAAATTCAAGGTTAAAACACACTTAAATCCATATCAAACACATTAAAACAAGAATATCCTGAAGAAAAATACTAAACTTAATTCAAACACACTTTTAAGGCTTCAACACTTTATTTAAAAGATCCTTACACCCAAAATAAAATAAAATCACACACAATTACCAACTTAACTTGAAAAATGCCTAGTTCAATGAGGATTAAACAGTGAAAGAGTCTCAGAAGATTCCTCAACTAAACTAGGCACATATAACTTCACCTTTTACCCATTAACCTTGAAAGATGAGTGACCATTGCTAACTTCAATTGTTCTAAAAGGATAAATCTTGATCACATCATAAGGGTCGGTTCATCTTAACCTTAAATTTTCCATAAACAACTTCAATCTTGAATTATACACTAAGCCCTTATCACCAACCTTGAAATCTCGTTGAATGATATGCTTATCATGTCATCTCT
This sequence comes from Pinacopodium congolense, assembly GCA_028565735.1. Taxonomy (NCBI): domain Eukaryota; kingdom Viridiplantae; phylum Streptophyta; class Magnoliopsida; order Malpighiales; family Erythroxylaceae; genus Pinacopodium; species Pinacopodium congolense. Next base: position 3,716 of record JAOXYD010141298.1, read on the forward strand.
TGATTTTTTCTTTAAACAACTTAGAGTTATCATAAGCTTTGAGACAAAACTCATCCAACTCATTCAATTACAAAAGCCTTTCCTCTCCAGCATTCCTTGAATCAAAATTAAGAAAATTGATAGCCCAATAGACACGATGTTCTAACTCAACCGAAAAATTAAAAGCCTTATCATATACTAATTTGTAAGGAGACATTCTAATGAGTGTCTTACATGTAGTTCGATATGCCCACAGTACATCATCCAACTTCATTGACCAATATTTTCTTGAAGATCTAATAATCTTTTCCAACATTCTCTTAATTTCTCGATTGGATATTTAAACTTGACCACTATTTTGAGAATGGTACAGTGGAGCAACCTTATGGGTAACACCATACTTGGATAAAAAGGTATTCAAATTTCTTGTTATAGAAAAGTGATCCCCCATCACTTATAATAGCTCTAGGTGTCCTAAATCGAGTGAATATGTTCTTCTTGAGGAAACGAACTACACCTCGTGCATCATTAGTCGGAAGTGCAACTACTTTAACCCATTTACTCACATAATCAATAGCAACTAAGATGTATTGGTTAGAGTATGACGAAGGGAATGGACCCATGAAATCAATACCCAAAACATCAAATATTTTACAAACCAAAATGTTGGTTAGTGGCATCTCATGTCTCTGAGAAATGTTGCCAACCCTTTGAAAACCATCACAAGACTTAACATAATGAAATACGTCCTTAATCAAATTAGGCCAATAGAACCCACACTCAAGCACCTTGTGCGCAGTCCTAGTAGGGCCAAAGTGTCCTCGAATGATATAATGATTTAGAATTGAAGACACTTCTTTAGCAAGAATATATCTTATAATTATTCCATTGGTATAGATCTTGTAAAGAAAAGAGTGGTACCAAAGATACTGCTCGAAAAGTCATAAAAGAATTACTTCTTCTGTTGGTATGAAAAATCAGCAGGGATCACATTACCAGTCAAGTAATTCACTCTATCCACATACTATGGTAAGGTAAGCATGGCTAACAATTGTTTTTTAGGAAACACCTCCTTTATGTCTTGGTTTTCTCCTTTCTCCATTACTCCCTCATTCAAACGAGATAAGTGATCAGCCACAAAGTTTTCCTTACCTTTGTTATCTTGAATTTTGATGTCAAACTCCTATAATAGGAGAATCCATCAAATCAATCATGGCTTAGCATTTGGCTTATTCTTAAGGTACTTCAATGCAGAATGGTTCGTATAAACTATCACCTTTAAAAGAACCTAACAGGATCAAAACTTGTCAATTGCAAACACCACAGCTAGCATCTCATTGTTAGTGGTGGTGTAATTCTTTTCAGCATCATTGAAAGTGAAACTTGTATAATAGATTGGATGGAAGAGCTTTCCATACCTTTGTCCAAGTGTTGCATCAACTGAAAAGTCACTTGCATCACACATTAACTCAAAAGGAAGAGAAAATCAGGTGATACCAAAATAGGTGCACTCGTAAGCTTTTCCTTTGAAAATTGAAAAGAAAACATACACTTATCATCAAAGTTAAAGATTGCGTCCTTACTCAAAAGCTCAGTAAAGGGCTTAGCTATCTTAGAAAAATCCTTAATAAAACGTCTATAGAATCCAGCATGTCCAAGAAAACTCTGAATTGCTTTAACAGAATTTGGTGGGGGTAGTTGAGTAATGATTTTGACTTTGACTGGATCTACTTCAATACCCTTATTCGAATCTTATGACCCAACACTATGCATTCTTACACCTTGAAATGACATTTCTCCTTATTCAAAACCAAATTGTTTTCTTCACATCTTCTTAGTATCTTCTCTAGATTTTCTAAACATGCATCGAAGGATATACCAAATACAGAAAAAAAAATTCATCCATGAATACATCAATGCATGACTCAATCATATCCACAAAAATTGCTATCATACAGCACTAAAAAGTAGCATGGGCATTACACAAGCTAAAAGGCATACGTCGATATGCAAAGGTGCCATATGGACATGTAAATATCGTCTTTTCATGATCCTCGGAGACAACAGGAATCTGCAAGTAACCACTGTTTCCATCTAAAGTACAATGAAAATTTTGTCCAGATAACCTTTCTGTGACTTGATAAATGAAGGGTAAAGGAAAGTGATCCTTTCTTATGGAGTCATTCAATTTACGATAATCAATGTACATACGCCAATCAGTTACCTTCCTTATGGCAATTAATTCTTCTTGTTCATTCTTTATGACAGTAATCCCTCCTTTCTTTAGTACTACTTAAATTGGTCTAACCCATGTAGAGTCAGAAATGGGATAAATAATACCAATATTAAGGAGCTTAACTAGTTCATTCTTTACCACTTCTTTCCTGTTTGGATTTAGTCTACGCTGAGGTTGGATCAAAGGTTTACTTCCTTCTTGAATGAATATTATATGAGTAAAAATAGAAGGACTTAGTCCTTTAATATCCGCTAAGGTTCATTCTACAGCCTTTTGATGCTCTCTAAGAACTCTCCACAATCTCTCCTCCATCGTATCACTTAATGATGATGAAATGATAACAAGTAATTAAGATGGAGGTTTCAAAAATGCATGCTTCAAGTTTGAAGGGAGAGGATTTAGTTAAAGAGTTCGAGGCTCTTTAATTGATAGTTTTGGAAGGATTTGAATTGGTCTATCCAAAGGCTCAAATCTTCTAGATAGTATCCAGTTAGAACACTCCTTTCCAACTTCTAATTCCTTTAATGCTTCCTTGATTTCCTCTCCTTCATCTTCTTTAACATTAGAATAGAGCAAAGCCTTTTGCAATGAATCTAAACAAAGATATTGAAATGGATCGATTGGAATAGAATGAACTCTAATGAAGTTATAAGAATTCAAGGTGGATGGATGCTTCATTGCTTGAAAATCATTGAACTCAATCTCTTCATCTTAAAGCCTGAGAATGAGTTTTTCACCATGTATATCGATCAGTGCCCTGAAAGTAGCCATGAATGGTCGTCCTAAAATAATAGGCATTGTATTATCACCCTCTAGATCCAAGACAATAAAATCAACAGGGGATATGAACTTATCAACCTTAAACAAAACGTCTTCAATAATCCCTCTTGGATAGGTTACTCGTCTGTCAGCCAATTGCAATGAGACTGTAGTAGGTTTAGGTTCCTCTAATCCTAACTTTTTGAAAATTAATAAGGGCATTAAATTAATGCTTGCTCTTAGATCCATCAAAGCCTTATAAATTTGTAAGCTACCAATTGTACAAGGGATGATAAAGCTACCAGGATCCTTGAGCTTCGGAGGTAACTTCTCCAGCAGGATAGCAGAACACTCTTCGTTAAGCTTCACAGTCTCATACTCTTCTAACCTTCTCTTCTTTGACATGATTTCCTTCAAAACCTTTACATAAGAAGGCAGTTGGGCAATTGCCTCAGCAAATGGGATAGTGATATACAACTTCTTAAAAATCTCTAAAAATTTACCAAATTGCTTATCTAAGAGTGTATTCTTCAGTATTTAAAGGTATGGTATCCTAGGTTTGTAAGGTTGTACATTTAGATTAGTGAATAAACTAGGTGGCTTATTTGAACTTGCACCCTCATCATCTTTCTCTTTCTTCTTTTCTTCTTCCTTAACTCTCTCTCTTCTGTCATGTCCTTCTTCCTTTCTATCTTTTTCACTCTCTACCAAAACTTTCTTACCTTTCTCTTCTACCTTCTTTCTTTCACTCTCAACCTCCTTTTCACTTCTTAAAGTAATTGTTTTTGTATGCTCTCTAGGATTGGTTTTGGTTGTGCTAGGAATTTTACCGGATAGCTTTTCTTATAAGAGTTGAGCAATCTATCCAACTTGAGTCTCCAAATTCTTGATTAATGCTTCATGATTTTACATTCTAGACTTATTAGATTGGATATACTTAAAAATGGTTTCTTTAAAATTAGGTTTTTCTCTTTTCAGTTAGTTGGTTCTAAAGCCAGGTGGAGGTGGTCTTCGAGAATTAGCTTGAACTTGTTGAAGTGGCTGTAGGTAGTTTTGATTGTTACTCTATGAAAAATTAGGATGGTTCATCCAACGAGGAGTATAGGTGTTTGAAAAAGAATTTCCTCTTTACCTATTGAAATTACTAATAAATTGGGCTTGTTTGGGTTCTCGGGCAAAAGGACTTCCTTCTTGACACTCTAATGATGAATGGGAGGTACTACCACAACTTTCACAATCCATCTTATGAGAACTACTACTAGCACCTGTCATCAAACTATTAATCTTTTTGTTCAGTACTTCCAGTTGAGCTGCAAGAGCTACTGTATCATTGACTGCATGAACACCAAATGGTTTCCTTGGATGGCATTCAGAATTGTACTGAAAACTATTCATACCTATATCCTCAATCAGATTGTAGGCTTCGGTCGCACTCTTGCACATTAGATTGCCTCCAGCTGCAGTATCAATGCTACTACAAGTTGAAGGTGTTAATCTAGTGTAAAAGATATCAATTTACTGCCACGTATTGAATCCGTGACTTAAACACTTTGTAAGCATCCCTATAAACCTTTATCATTCATCGTATAGACTCTCATTCTCATATTGCATGAACGAACTGATCTCAATTTTCATTTTGTCAATCTAAGCAGGTGGAAAAAATTTAGCAATGAACAATTTCATCAATTCATCCCGTGTAGTAATAGAACCAAGTTGAAGTATTGACAACCAGGCTTTCGCCTTATCTCTAACATACAAAGGAAAAAATCCAAGCCTAATTACATCATAGAGACCCCATTGCCTTTAAAAAGATCACAAATATCAAGAAAATTTTAAAGGTGTTCATTAAGATCTTCTAAAGCTAAACCTCCAAATTGGGAGGACCTAACAATTGAGATGATACTATGTGGGATTTCAAAGTTATTTGCATTGACTCTGGGCTGGACAATGCTAGCCACAAATCTACCTCGGTTCCCTCAAGTTAAGTCCATCATAGTTAGTTCCCTATTTTCTACGTGAGGTCTTACAACTACATGTTCTTCATGGTCCATTTCTACAGTTTCAAATTAAGTATCACTCGATGTTTCTATGTCTAACGGATCGGACAGGGCTGCATGAGCTTCTTTCTTTTTCTTTCTAAACATTCCTTTGAGTTCTAAATCAAAGTCTATTGGCTCGGGATTGTCCCCGACTATGCATACAAATTCAAATAAAATACTAAATAAAAGAAAATAAGCAAACTAAGCAAAAAAGAAAGGAAAACACACAAAAAATTAATAGAAAAAATGAAAAAAATTCATAAATTTTATTAAAAACTTTTACAAGTCCTAAAGTAATTGGAACTAATTTTCCTAATATTAAGGTCATCTAGTCCCCGGCAACGGCACCAAAAACTTGTTGTATTAGTTAGGTGACTTTAAAACTTTGAATGATTTTGAAATGATTTTACTTTGAAAACCAACGAAATAATGGTAAGTGCACCTATCGCAAAAGTAATATAATGGAGTAAATTTTAGACTCCGAATGCCGATTCCATGGGGAAAATAATTACAAAATTACTAAGTTAATCAGATTACAATTATTTAGGAAAAATCTAGATAAATTGATTAAAAATCTGAAAATTGCTAAATCTAGACTAACTTGGCTTAATCACTTCAAAAATGATTTTTAATTGTTTCTAAAAATTATGAAAATTACAAAATGTGTAAATTGACTATGGATTGGATGATTGATGATTTAATTGAGCCTTAAAACATATTTAAAATCTAATTAAAGTCCTTTACAAAATCAAAACAAAGCTATGGTTAAGACTTTGCTTTCTCTCCAATTAATCTTGTCTAAAGTTTAGTTATGTTTTAAAATCAAGTACATGGGCTTTAATTTCAAGAAGGTGGGTTATAGAAAATTAATCTCAGATCTCCAACTTTCACAAAACATCCAAGTTTTTTCATGCAATGATTAATTCATATTGCTTATTGATTTTTCTAGCAACTTAAGATGATTTCTCATGTTTAACTTATCTTAATAACTAATCTTAAGTGGCCAACTCAAATTCTTAGCTCATTTAAACCTTCAATAAACAAAATACATAACCTTTAACATGTTGTAATCTCTTTTAAATCATACAAACATCAATCCTTAACAAATAAAACGATTTAGCCACACATATTGATCAAAACATACAAAATATACAACTTATGCAACATATCTTGATAGATCTATAAATGCATGCTGAAATAATGAGTTTAAAGTGTACAAAACAGGTTTGTAGAACTTATAGATGTGTCTTGTAACTCCCAACTTGATCTGGATTGCAGCACAACCTTTAATTTCAATCAGACTTGCAGAAAAATCAAAGAACATTCAAGGTTATAAGCTTAAGAACAAATACTTTGATTAATCTGAAAATAATAGCATAACAATGAGTAATTTAAGTTCGAAACCCCCTAAATGTGAGTTATAAACTCATAAATATGTTTATAAACCAAGCTTAGATGTTCAGAAATCTAGAAACACCACAAAAATTCGAAGAACAAATTGTTTGAAGATAAAGAACTAAGAAGAGAGAAGGATAATTATCTTTAACTATTGGCATATCTAATCTCTCTCTAATTCTTCAAGTTTCTTCTATGTTTCGTTTATTTTTATAGCTGACAAGTCCTTCCACATGTGCTAGCAAATAGTAGAATTAATTAGGGATACGACAAAGCCGTCATCTTGAAGATTTGGAGCTAAAATTATTGACTGCTGCTATTAATGACACCCTGCCTCCAATTAATGGCACCCTGTGAAGGCATCATTAATGCTCGAATGCTGCACCCTTAAATGACCCCCTATTCTTCCTTTAAAGTGACCCTGTCAGGGGGTCGTTAATGGATAAAAATAAGAGGAATTCTTCAAGTTTTTGTTCCAATCTTCATCTTTAAGCTCCATCCTATAAATTAAGCATAATAAAACATAAATTTAATAATTAAATGTTGAAATAGGGGTCATAATTCAACAAATTAACCATTCAAACTCTATCAATTTGACCCTT
>JAOXYD010141309.1:0-10725 GCA_028565735.1 Pinacopodium congolense
CTTCCAACCTATTTTGTTTTCATGTATCATTTGATCAGACTACATACAAAAATTAATGAAATAAAGGCCAGGAGCGAGAAAACAAAATCTAAGGGGTCGTTTAGTATTACTGTGAGTTGTGATTTCTAGTTGTAGTTTTGATATATTTGTATTGATTTTTGTGTTTTATCCTCAATTTTTGTGTTCTATTAGTGTGTTGTCTTTTTTGATTTCTGTGTTAAAAATCAAAACCTAAAACTACAACTATACCAAACATCCCCTAAGCATATCTTGAAGATTTTGGCAATTATCTGTTCAAAAAATAACAAAAAGCACTATAGATCAAGGTACACTTATGTTATTATGAAAATTATTAGATTCTAAGATCCTGAAAATTATATATTTGAATTTATATGATAAAGTGTTCCATGTATGAAATTCTTACAATATAATCATCATAAATGCTATAATCCACTAGAATTGTTGTCCATTAAAAATTAGGAGCATATCATTACATGGCTTGCTTATTTGTTGAAAAATGCTAGCTTTTGGTTAGAAAATTGTTCTTCCCAAGTGCCTGGCATGACTTAAACAAATATCCACAGTAGCTTGAGGAAATCTCCTTTCATTTAGTCATTTTCTCATGATATAGAATAATTAAAATAACATATGGACATGACCTAATTACAACAGTTTTTATGCAATTCCATCTTATCACTATTGGTAATTAAGTCTAAAAGAAAATTTTTTTAAGAAAGGCTCGTTTGAATCCAGAAAACATATTTTATTTCTTTCCATCATTCAAAGATTAAATAATTTAATTCTATAATAAGAAATTTGAGATTTTGACTACATTATAGAGATTAAAAAAATAAAAATATACAAATTTTAAGGAAGTTCGGTAACCAGGTATTGTTTACATCCTCGAAAGTAAAGTGACTACGATTATTTTAAATTCCACACAAGAACACATAGATTCTAACAAAGTTTAGTATCCTGACGTTATCTACATCTTCAAGAGTAAAGCAACTATAATTTTTTTATTCTACCACTAAATAATAGGATATATTATATTTTTATAAAAACCTTAAATTATGGTACGACGGAATCCCATTTTACGAACAATGGTAGTCCTTAACCCTAACTACAAAAGTATTATTTTATATATCCAATTTTCTTATATTTGCAATCAGGAAGCTAATGACAGTTTATAGTGACATCAATAACCCGTTGAACCCTACTGTTGATATTTTATCATTTTTGAACTCTACTACATTTTGTTGTGCTGAGCTCCAACATGCTTTGCTCCACTCCAATATTTTCCCATCTTTCTAATAAATGAGCAATACATATAAAAAAAATTGTTCCTCAAAATTACATAATATAGGGATTTTGTGACTGTTTCCTATCTTTTACAAAAAGCACATTCTCTTGCTGTCATAGGTTTAGTACATGATAATCTTTTCAAGAGAATTTAAGAAACTTGAATATTCATGCTCAAACTTAACAACCATTCCTCTTATATTTAGAATGTAATGAGTTAACTGATTTCCCATTCTATGTTAAGTAAAATGAGCAACAAGTCTTTTGTAGTAACCTTTTTCCCTTAATTTACACAGATAGGTTGAGTGGGTAGCTGCAAAAGTTGAATAACTAGTTGATCATGGAGTTATTCAAAGTTAGCTATACTATTTTTTTTATTGGAGATGAAGGATTTTTTTAGGATGATTTACTTTCTATTTTTAATATAAAAATAGAAATGATGCAGATTATTCAAGAATTGAAGTCGATTTACTTTATAAAAAGAAGATATCAATGAACTTCTATGAAATGGTTTCTGTCCTATGTCAAAAGAACCATTTCTAACTATTTTGAGGTACTTTTATAACTAGAGTCCCAATTATTGCCACGTATCTTCCTAGAATATAAGAAAATTCTAAGCCAAGTTGATTTAAATGCAAGAATTGGAATGCTTTTCTACCTTTTGCAAACATGATAATACTAGACACTTTGAAACATTAGCACTATAGTGATAGTGGAAAAGAGTGTAAATTTTCCTTGAATGTGTTAAAGTATCGACTTTAAGTATCTGTTTCTTGAAGGCTTCTTTTGTAAATATGATGATAATTTCTTAAATGACCAATGATATCATAGCACCAACAATGAGATTGAAAATTTTGTTTAGTGGGATTTTTCCAAGTCATTGTAGCCACGTTAAATGAAAGGCAAATGACGTCTTTTTATGTTCATCTTATTGGAAAATCAAGACACAATCTAATTATGTGTCGTGGAAGCAAAACAAAATTTTTATTTTTGATTTCTCATAAGCTAAAATTACTTTAAACTATAATAAGATTAAATCATAAATAAAATAAAGTATGAATCTAAATTCATATCTTATTGTGAAGCATCATCCATCTCTTTGTCTTTTCTTATACATAGGTTCAGGTTAATCACTTTAGCCAAACACATGTCAAGCTTCTAACATCATCTACAGATCAACTTGTGGAGAAACTCAACATTTAAGAGGAGAAAATGAGAAGTTCTAACCCCTCTTATGTTTCTTCCTTTTATATAGAAAAATATAAGATATTTCTTAGTATTAAAATTAAATATAATTACAATTAAATTCTTATTTTAATTAAAAATTATTATTTAATCTTAATAAAACCAAATATCATATATTTAACCTTAAAGTTTTTAAAACTTTATAAGTCTAACTTAATTAATTTTACTCTTCTTAGTTGCTCTATATTTATGACCCAATAGATTTCTAATATGTTAGTAATGATTATAAATTATAATTATAATTCATAATTCATAATTGAAATTTATAATTCATAATTCAAATAGACAAATTAAAACTCCTTTTAATTTATCTTTAATTCTCTAATTAAATAATATATAATCATTGATCAAGATTGGTGTTTAGCAATACATCATGACCACTTAAATATTACGAATGTCAAAGTGGTTTTAACCTAACTTGGTTGTGTATGATTTTTCAATATAATTCAATCCTTTTGTCATATAATATTTTGATTAGATATAAAGTATGTAATTAGTGTCTTCTCTATTTGATTCTAATCATATCAACTCTCTACTATAGTAATTGATTTTATTAACAGCATTTAAAAACTATGTTCAAAGTATCAATCTACCTTGGCTAAGGATTTCTTAAATCAATATTAATTGAGAACAACAGAACATTTTCCCAAATTACTTTAGGGTGATGAATTCTATATTCATCACCTAATTACCTTCATTGATACATCTATTAACTATCAAGTGAACTATCCATTATTAGAATAGGCTGTAAGTACTATCAAAACATAACAATCCTTATACAGGATAACTTTGATAATCTTAAGTCTAATGATCACTTATACAATAATCTCAAGTTTAAGAATCACTTATACAATTATCACAATGAGTAATTTAATAAACATAAAAGTAATGCTCCATATGAAATTCTCATATCAATTTGGTTCAGTGAACTTATTCTCTAACAAGTACCCACACGCTTATTTAAGTATCTTTATACTGTTTTTTATGAGATCGGCTACTTCTTTTAAAAGGAAAAATATAATGTGAGCTAGTATTTTTGCTTTATTAATGTCTAATCTTAAAAAAGCAACGACTAGGAACAATTTAGGGATAATATTTAATTACAATATAATTCTCATAATTATGATCTCCATCATAATTTCATTTATAAAAATATATATTTATCTCATGGACTTTATCTTATACATTAGTTAATTAAAATTTTTTTTATATAAGATAAATAATTCCCTTATAAAAATATGTCACAAATTTACAGTCAACCGATTAGTTGTAGGGTATAAAGCAAAAGACCTATCTCCTCCTATCCCAATTATTTAGAAGACTAGGTATATGATTTTCTTTAATTCCATTGAATTAATGCTAGTATCCTCTAGATCACTCATAGGTGTACCATCATTATTATTGCTAATTAAGTTATGAATTTTAGCAATATTATAATTGTTTAGTTATTGATCTAACATGGTTAAGGTTTCTTTTACCAATATCTTACATACAACATCACATTAGTATAATTTAGTCTTTAACCTGTCAAAACCCAACATGAAAAGGGCTATTGATTTTTTTACAGTGTCGAACTTCACAAGTGACAAAACACTGTTATTGTTGATACTTAATTTTGATCAATATTTTTTACATAGCAAACAAGTAAGCAGGAAGTTAATACTAACAAAATGACATCAGCAAAAAGTGGCATCATCTTATGTTAGCAAACATGCACATGGAAACATCACATGTGCTGTAACCATATGCTAGTTAATCTTATGCAGTGCATGAGATACAATTGTCTAATATGCTCCAATGTACACCAATAGATTTGGGGCGTGTGTTGCTTTTGCATTAATGTGTCTTATTTTAATAGTCCATGTAACACATGTGCTTGATACGTTCAGCCATTTATCTTCAATCATCTACACTTTCACCTAGTAGCTGTCCCAATGTAATATCTCCATTATCTTCGATCATATGTATACACTTCTCTCTTAATATATTTTATATTTTCATTTTCACCCCCTAAAAATTACTATTTATAAAACTATTCTCTTCCTCCATTCTTTACTGTCAGAAACTATAACTGACCAACCATATATACCAATTGAATCCTCTCATTGAACCTATCATAAGCATACCTATTTTGTCCCACAACAATGGTAGAATCATCGTACAAATAAAAAATAAAATGGGTAAAAAATTCAAATATTTGATTTGTCGTCTCTAATGATTGTTGCAAGAAACCATCATCACTTTTAGACTTGTTGCAATGTCAAGAGTAAAAATCTTAACATGTCATTGCCAATCGCTACCTAGATCATTATCGATTGAAAAAAAAAAGGCTAGGGTTCTTAAATAATTTTTTAATTCATTAAAATTTGTTAAGAATTTAGGTTGATAACATTTATAAAAGTTGTTCTAATCATCAAGAGTTTTTAATTGGTCTAAAAATTGTTAATTTTTGAAAATGGAAAAGTTTTTAGTGCTGAAACATTTCAGTGACTTTTAAAAAAATTGGAAAATTCTATATATCATGTTGGTTATTTTCCCTTAAGAATATAGTGAAATTCCTAAAAGTTTATGAATTAAAAATCACTAAGAGTTTAGGTGAAAATAGGATCAATAATTGAATTGAATAATTGTACCACCTTAGCAAAATAAATGAGCCATAGGTTATTAATTGGGCTCAACTACTTATAAATAACAGTGATTGAGATATTTCCTTTCGTATTTTTTAGGTATGTCAGAAGTCAGACCCACATCAAAAGGCTTAGGCAAAGAAGTATGTCAATCATGTCAGTTCATAACTATTTACTAATGCAAAATCTATAATGGCATTTAAACATGGTTTAATAATGATATGGACAATTGCATATTATGTTAGGATAGATTCTTTATTCATATGCAAGTATGTATAGTATAATACTTATATATATATATATATATCAGTGGTTACTTAAAAAAAAATACATAATTGTGAAATGATTATTGTAAAGCCGATATGATTAATATTATGATATCTAAGTATACACATATATGTTAAGCATATAAGGCATATTGCATGCATTTATATTAATTTATGTATGACCGTATACTTGTTGTATGGAATTGTATGATTAATATTCTATATTATGTGCGTATGATGTGTTGGATGTTGATTTTAAAGGAAGAGAAATTTGTAGGACGTGTCACCTAATGGGTATGCATGAAAAATATATGTGCTCTAGTTTAATATTAAATGATATTGGGATATTTCATGATGTTGAGACATGATATAAACCAATCCTAGTTGATACATGGCTCTTGATTGGGTCCTTGTTTAATATTATATTATTGATGTGATTGTGTTTTTAGACGTATTGAGTAAGGGTTAGACTATTGAAGATGTTTGACTCCTTATAGTACTTTTAGACTAAACGAGACTTATGGCTATTGTGAGTATAGATGTATGGCTATATGATTGGCAATACTTAACTCTCCATAACCATTTAAGGTTTAATATTGTAAGGATTACCCTTGGAGACAAAGGTCCTACAGACAGTCCTCTTACACGGTTATTTGTGTATTAGATGTGATATAATACATATCATGTATATGTACATATTATAATATTAGTACATTATTATATTTGAACATATCATTAGATATCATAGGATAGTATGAAGTTACTCAATGAAGCCTAATTTCCCTCACCCTTATTTTTCTAGTCAATTATCACTAGTTTCTTAATAGTAACTTCTGAGGAGTGTTAGTTGCAATATACCTACCTTTATATATTTTCTTATTTGCTTTTGTTTGTACTTGTACTCTAGCTTTTGCAATGGCATGATTTAGTATAATGTATTTTTTTTACATAATCTAGTATAATTGTATATTTATTATATATGCCCTTATACATGTTTATCATTTTATTTGTCTTGAATTTTGTGTATATTTTTGTAGTTAAAATTTAAACTTACAAGTGATCTGAAGACTTTAGTTCTTAAATATCATGTGCCAATCATATGTTTGATTTAGGTTATGAAAAAGTTAATATTAGAGCATAGGTTATGCGATTTAAGTCTTAGTATGTTTTTCTACTTGTTACTACAAACCATAGGAAGTTAATCCATGTTTAAATAACTCTCTTAAATAATATATTCATCTATTTTAATTGATGGTATTGACCATTCCTATTCCTCCATTTCAACGTGAGAAAACAAGCATGATTACTTAGCTTAACCAGGAGGCTTATGATGAGGCCTTAGTATAGTACAAGGTGCCTATCCTCATAACATCGGTTAAGAGGCTTGGTGTGCATAAAATGACCAAGACTTAAACACTTCTAGAGAAGCCAAAGGTATCCTAAAGAGCTCTAGAAGGCTTCTACATTTGACATACAAGAATTTCTAATAAGGATAGAGGCTAGTAATGTCATGTTTTGAGACTTGATGATCATAATGCAATAAATGATGAGGATATAGTAGTAATAACAACAATAAGCCCTACCCTTAATAGTAGCCCTTAACTATGTTCGATGTTTTATCCATTAAAGTTCAACGAAATCAAACTCAGATAGGCCATCGACTTCCTCGATAAGGTGAAGATGAGAGGTAGAAGGCTACACTACTTCGATATATAACTAGTGGACCTTGTGAAAATGTTCTTGTAAGAAGTGTTCAAGGATTGGTATGGAGACCATATTCTTCCATGCTTAGACTCAATGAACTAATCTTAGTCTGGGAGGAAGTTCATAGACCATTTCTTCTCCTTTGTAACTCAAAAGGCACTTAAGTCAGAGTTTCTAAATCTATACCGTGGAGGTAGGACGGTAGAAGAGTACACCACAGATTTCATCATCTTGAATTGTTATATGTATTAATATTGGGATTCATTTTTGTCAATATGATTACGAACAATTAGGAGAAGTTCCCTATCTTGGTAGATATGGCCAAGTAGTTAAAGAGTTAGCCTTGATTAGAGAAGAATAGCGTATAAAGCATTCAATAGGACCTTCCAACTCTCAGTAATAGCAACAGCAACAATTAAGCTTCTTGCCAAGATACAATTAGAGAAAGAGCTTTTGATAGAGAGTTGTTCACACATGTGGTAAGTTAAGATCTGACCATAGGCATCTTGGAGGATTTAGGTTCAGACCCAAAGTAGGTGCTAGTAGTAGTAGGGGGAGTTCCAAGTGTAATAGCTTGGGCCTGGTAGCCTTTACTTATCAGTAGTATGGTAAGGAGCACTAAAGCCCATCTTATACACTGTTGGGAGCTTGTTAAAAAAATGGTATCAATATAAACATATAATTAGAGATTATCTGGAATTGTGATACCAATAGTCCTTTTCTAGTGTGGCGCAGTTGGCATTTTAACAGTCACATAGGGGATTGCAGTTTCATGGCTAATAAAACTGATGTTTTAGAGGGAGGTATTTGGGAGGTAGATTTGAAAGCCATACTTAGGAATAGCCCTCCAACTCTTAACAAGTTGTTTGTGATAAGGTTAATACGTTTACCTTTACTCCTCAAAATGCACAGGTTTCAAACATCATGGTATCAGTTCTTCTTCCCATATTTGGATTAGAACCTAGAGTTTTAATAGATCTAAGAGTGGCCCATTCTTTTCTATTGCCAAATTTTGTTATTAAACTAGATGTTATACAAGATAAGATGGATGATTCCTTATTCATCTTCACGTCTCTCAATGATTCCACATAGGTAAACTTGATCTATCACTTATGTCTCCTAGAGATTGATGGTATAATATTAGAAGCAAACTTAATAGTGCTACCAATCATGGATTTTAATGTAATATTAAGGATAGACTGACTATTTAATCATTAAGCCACCTTAGATTGTTGATAGAAAAAAGTGATATTTTTAATTGTAAGTGTCAAAGAGTTTGCCTTTTAGGGAAATAGAAATACCATTACATCCATCATGGTGGCCAACAAGATGCTCAAGCATGGGTGTTAAGGATTCTTAGGCTTGAACATGGATTTATTCATAAGAAATAATATCTTTTAGAGTGTTCTGATAGTTTAAAAGTTTTCAAATATATTTTTTTAAGGAGTTACTAAATCTCCCTAAAAAAAGAGAACTCAAATTCTGCATTGACCTAATACTTGGTACAACTCCGATCTCCATAACTCTAAATAGAATGGCTCTTGTAAATTTGAAATAATTAAAAAATAGCTATAAGATTTACTAGATAAAGGTTTCATAAGACTTAACAAATTATCATGGGATGCACCAATACTATTTTTAAAGAAGAAGAATGGTTCTCTTAGGTTATGTGCTGACTATCGATAGCTAAATAAGATAACTATTCATAACAAATACATGCTACCTTAAATTTATGATCTATTTGATCAACTTTAAAGTGCTAAATATTTTCTAAGATTGACCTAAGATCCAGGTATCATCAATCAAATACTACAGGAAAATATGCACCCACGATTGCATTTAGGACTCAGGCAAGGTTTATATGTATTCTTAGTAATATCTTTAAGCATTACCAATGCTCTAGTAGCCTTTATTGATTTGATGAATGAGTTGTTTAAGCAATTCTTGAATAGGTTTGTAATTGTCTTTATCAATGATATTTGAGTATATTCATAAATAAACAAAGAACACATCCAACACTTGAGAATTGTGATACAAACACTTAGAGAATATCACTTATATGTTAAGTTCTCAAAGTTTAAATTTTGGCCTAAGAGTGTTACATTCTTAAGGCATGCAGTATCTTAAGATGGAATAAAAATATATTTTAAAAAGGTGGAAGCTATAATGAAATAGGAAAGACCAAGGAAAATGACTGAAGTGTCAAGCTACTATGATTGGCAAGCTACAATAAAAATTTTATTCAAGATAGCAGCCTATTAACCCGTTTGACAAAATAGAATGTCTTGCTCATTTAATTTAATGCTTGTGATGAAATCTTTTAGAAGATGAAAGAGCATTTGATCATGGCCCTAGTACTAACTTTATTAATTGAAGATAGAGGATTTCAACTATACTATAATATATAGAGAGTGGGCTTAAGATGTGAGTTAATGCACAATGGTAAGGCAATTGCTTATATTTCTAGACTTCTGAAAAAATATGAATAAAATTACCCTACTCATGACTTAGATATGGCAGCAGTGGTCTTTACCTTAAATATTTGGTGACATTATCTGTATGAAGAGACGTATGAGATTTACACAAATCATAGAAGTCTAAAGTACATATTTTAATAGAAGGATTTAAATCGAAGACAAAAAAAAAGATATTTTCAATTACTAAAGGACTATAACTATACGATATAATATCATCTTGAAAAAACAAATGTCATAGCAAATGCACTGAGTAGGAAGTTTTTAGCTAACTGCGTAAATTGTAATAGAAAGGATAATATTAACCAACGAGTTGCATGACTTGATCGATCAAAGTTCTCAGTTTTAGATTTTGGATTTAGGGGTATTACTGACTAGTATCGAAGTACGATTAGCATTTTTAGACAGGATTAAGGTCGTTTAAGGCTAAGACCTAAGTTTCAAAAGCTTATCCATGAAGTCTAAGAAGGAAGCTGCAAAGGTTTTGAGATGGATGGAGAAGTCATCCTACAGATAAATGGAAGATTATGTATTCTAAATATAGAAACCTTGAAGGAAAAAATCTTATAGAAAAGCACACTATGCAGTATACAACGAACACTTAAGTTCCACCAAGATGTATTATAACATCAGAGACACAATTAGTGGGATGTTATGAAACAGGATGTAGCTAAGTATGTATATAGGTACTTAATATATCAGTAAATAAAAATCAATCATCAAAGGCCTTCAAGAAAGCTATAACCAATGTTAATTTTGGACTGAAAATTGGTAAGGATTATAATTGATTTTGTGGTTAGCCTACCATATATAAAGAATTGATATGATTCGATTTAGGTGATTGTCAATAGGCTAACAAAGTCAACCCAATTCTTACTAGTAAAAACCACATTCTTAGTATCCAAACTTGCACAACTATAAATGAAACATATATTATCTTTCCATATAATGTCTATGTTGATATTTTATGATTAAAAATCACAATTCCCATCTCAATTTTAGAAAAATTTTTTATAAAGGTATTAGGCACTGTTATGGGTTAAATTTATAGTATTTTTTGATGTTATTTGATGTTAATTTAACCCTATTTTAGTGCTTAAATGTTCC